>WNWK01019685.1:0-37272 GCA_009830355.1 Cherax destructor | reverse complement strand
CAAATTGTAGAGATATTTGTAGTTACAAACATAAACTGAAGTGCAAGGAGAGCCACTGACATGCCATGGCATTAGGGCAGCTTAATCTAATGACTTATAGACTACGTACATAATATTAGAGAAATTGATTGAGTTTTTTCTAGTTATAAAATTGATTTCAAATTACAATATGATGATATTACATTGTAATAAGTGTTTAGGAGGATGGTAATATAAAATTGCGATTATCTTAAGGAAAATAACATTAAGCTGCCCCTGGAAATAAATGGTATAAAATACCGACACAATGGAAAAATAAACACATAAGCAGTATAATGTGATCCTTTATTGACAACGTTTCGCCCACGCAGTGGGCTTTATCGAGTCACAAACAGATCAAGTCACAAACAAATAACTCACATACCATAACTTACACAAACCAAAGGATCCACCACAGATCCATTCTACATTCCTTTGTAACAGATGGATCAACTTACTCAGATAAGTACTGAAGCAGATACCACCCCAGCCTCTTCCCCACATTATTAACTCAAGTGCGAATTGAACTTAATTTGTGTATATCCTGTAGCTAGCTTCAGGCTAGCCACATGGTTACAATTATGAACAAATTATAAAGAATTGCTCATTACTTTATAATTTGTTCATGATTGTAACCATGTATAAACGTAAGTAAGTAAATTTACTTACTTCCATGATTCATTACCTTTGTAACTTGTGAGTTCATTACCTTTGTAACTTGCTCAGCTATCAAAACTTTGGGGCCCAGTCCCTGGACCCATTATGTTCCTCTGTAATCTTTTGACTACCGCCCACAGGATGGGTGTGGGGTGCATAATAAAGATATTAAACTAACTAGCTTCAGGAACAAGCATGCTACATTCAGATCTAATGTTATTTAAAGCAAGTAATGAGGTAAAAAAGAGTAATTTACAATTAAACTGTGCGGTTATAGTTTCTACAACCTTGAGATCAAGAAGTATGGCAAAGACTCAGTTTGTAATGTGGAAACTCAGTTATTAATTCTAGTACACCTCTGGTGAAGTATATTGCCCAGCTTTGGGCAATATATCTTTCATTTACATGGGAATCAGGACTGGATACCGTGTAAGCTGACAGTGGCCTTTACAAACCCAACAAGAAGAAGAAAAGACACGTGTAGATGTGCAGGCAATTGTGGTGTTTTTAGCGAAGACGGACAGTAATGGATACAAATATGGCAGATGACCTCACCCTTTACCCAGGGGGCCGGTCCTTAGACGATTTCCTCAAGGTATTAATGTGAAATGCAATATTATGTGCCCATTCCTAGCCCGAGCTTCGAAAATATTTTTGTTTATACATTTATATCAACGTTTGTAGGTTTTGAGCTACGAGGAGAGGCTAATGGAATTAAATATTACGACATTGGAGGAGAAAAAAACCAGGGAAGATATAACAAAATACATCTGCAGTTTACCCGAGTACACAACCATTCATAACTAGACCTAGTCAAAAGGGAGGTTAGAAAGGGAGGAATGTAATTTCTTGTATAACAAACATACGTGTATCTATTATATTAAGCTGATTTTTAAGTTATCCAAGGTAATTTACACTATGTATGATAATTGTACTTATGTGTTCTGTATGTCCCTTGTAGGTTTAGCGCATCTTTTTTTATTATAATAATGTACTTATGTGTACCTGTGCCTAAATAAACTTACTGTTGACTTTATTGCATGAATTTGCTCAATATCATGAACATAAGTAAAACATTATAATCAACATATACTCAATATTTGTAATACTCTCAAACGTTAATCAATCCATTGTGTTAACTTTAGGTTAATCAAAACTGTAATTCCTCTCTGTCAGACTTATTAAAGCCATATAGCTTGAACTAATAGTATATTCAATTCTCTTGTATTCACGGTGCCCCGTGGCCTGGTGGCTAAAGCTCTCACTTCACACAGTAAGGGTCTGGGTTCGATTCCCGGTGAGGGTAGAAACATTGGGTGTGTTTCCTTACACCGGTTGTCTATGTTCCCCATCAGTAAAATGGATACCTGGTGTTAGTTGACTGGTGTGGGTAGCATCCTAGGACAAAACTGAACTAATTTGCCCCAAATGCTCTGAGAGCATAACAAGCAGCTTTCTAGTATATAGTATGTCATTGATGTCAGCCAGACTTGTATACCTTGTACATGTACTTGTAGAAATAAAGATATTATTATTATTATTGGAAACTCCTAAAGGCACCTAAAGTCAGTGCCTGATCAGCTGGACTGTGGTTTGTATGTCGGTTTATGTACGGCTTGGTTGATTAGGCCTTCATCCACTTGAGGCCTGGTCACTGACTGGGCCGCGGGGGCGTTGCTCCCTGAAACCCTCTCCAGGTATACACTTACATATGTACAAAATTACTCATACTGTTATTAATACTAAGTTAGTCTTAGGTTTGCCCAAAATGCTCTGCATGTAAAGGGGCTTTTTGCATGTACACCCAAATGTCATACTCCTTTGTACAAACATGTACAGTGGTACCTCGAGTTACGTGCTTAATTCATTTCAGAATGCTGTTTGAGTGCCAATACCGAACGAATTTGTTCCATAATGAATAATGTAAATTAGATTAATCCATTCCAGACCCTCAAAAATACACTTACAAATCACTTACAATAATACACTTACATAATTATTCGGGTTGGGAGCTGCTCGTATGTCGAGGTACTACTGTATTATGCTGAAATAAACTTCTTATTCTTATTTTTACCTCTTTATATTGCAACTGATTTTTACTTGTTTATTGTTTTAATCCTTAGTTATAATCATGACTGATTTCTACTGTATTTATAACGTGGGTGCTAATAAGTCACTTTGACCTTTTTTTTGGGTTATCCTAGGTAATTTAAACGTGTTGCTATGTACAATATTATAATCACCTTGTGTAACTGTACCTAAATATACTTACTAAATGTATTTCATGAAGTTCTCCAATGTACATAGGCCTCTGGTATCTCATTCCAAGTTTTCCTCAATTACTACCTGTACTTCATCAAAGTACCTACACTGGTACAGCCTCTTGAAGGCTGCAGTAACCCTCCATGACCCATAAATTAGATCAGGAAGGTGGTATTAGGGGTCAGAAACATGGCCTTAATTTTACCATCTCTGCTGCTTAAGTTTTCAGCCCCATTGGGTGAGCACATGCATTATCAAACAGAAGAGCCTTAAAATCCTTGGGATCTGGTTTATGGACCTCTAGCTGATGCTTGTGTACTTCAAGGATGAAATGTGTACAAAACCGGTCACCAAATGCATCTCGGTCAAACCAGCCTTTCTTACCCTTGTAATAATTTTCTTGCAACTCCTTGTTTAATCTTCGAAAGCCCAAGACCATACAGATTTGCCTGAGACCATCAGTCTCAAATGGCAAGAACCACCAGCATTAGCACAACAAAATACAGTGGATTCTCGGATATCGGCCATTCCGGGTATTGGCCAATTCAAATTTTGGCCGCTTTTTTGGCTGAATTTCTATCCCGGATTTCGGCCGTCAACTTGAAAATCGGCCGTATTGGATGCTTCTGCCCGCCACTCCGCTGCGTTCGTGAGTCAGTCTGGCTGTGTCTCTTGGTGAGTGAGCAAGACTGCGCATTCATCCAAACATTTCGTTATAATCCATTGTTTTTTGTGGTTGAGTGCAACTGCGAATTAAGCCACCATGGGCCCAAAGAAAGTTCCTAGTGCCAGCCCTTTGGTAAAGAAAGTGAGAAGCACGATAGAATTCAAGAAAGAAATTGTAGCAAAGTACGAGAGTGGTGTACGTGTGCTCGAGCTTGCCAGGATGTATGGGAAATCCAAATCAACAATCACTTCCATCGTGGCAAAGAAAGAAGAAATCAAGGAAGCTAATGTTGGGAAAGGGGTAAATATACTAACGAAACAAAAATCACCAATAATCAAAGATGTGGAGAAGTTATTG
The DNA here is from genome assembly GCA_009830355.1 of Cherax destructor. Classification (NCBI taxonomy): domain Eukaryota; kingdom Metazoa; phylum Arthropoda; class Malacostraca; order Decapoda; family Parastacidae; genus Cherax; species Cherax destructor. The sequence continues at coordinate 33,311 of WNWK01019685.1, read as the reverse complement.
TTGGTGTGGATCAATGATAAACAATTAGCGGGAGATAGTGTTGTGGAGTTGATCATTTGTGAAAAGGCAAGGCAGTTGCATGCGGATCTTGTGAATAAAATGTCTGGAATGAGTGCTGCTGTTAGTGAATTTAAGGCCAGCAAAGGCTGGTTTGAGAGATTTAAGAAGTGTAGTGGCATACACAATTGTTGTAAGGCATGGCGAGGCTGCAAGTTCAGACAAATGTGGGGCTGAAGAATTTGTGCATGAATTCAAGGAGTACGTAGAGGCTGAAGGATTCCTCCCCAACAAGTGTTCATTTTTGACGAAACAGGCCTCTTTTGGAAGAAAATGCCAATGAGGACCTACATCACGCAGGAGGAAAAGGCACTGCCAGGGCACAAGCCTATGAAGGATAGGCTTACTCTTTTGTTCTGTGGTAATGCTAGTGGGGATTTCAAAGTGAAGCTTTTACTGGTGTATCACTGAAAATCCTAGTGTTCAAGAAAAACAATGTCGTCAAGAGTAAATTGTGTGTGTTGGGGAAAGCTAATAATAAGGCATGAGTCACAGGGCAAATTTTCATTGACTGGGTCCATGAAGTGTTTGGCCCCATTGTGAAAAAATGCCTCCAGGAAAATAAATTGCCACTCAAGTGCCTCCTGGTACTGGACAATGCTCCTGCTCATCCTCCAAACTTGGTAGACCTATTGTCTGTGGAGTTAAGTTTTATAACAGTGAAGTTCTTGCCTCATAACACCACTCCTCTCATCCAGCCCATGGACCAGCAGGTCATTTCTAACTTCAAAAAACTCTACACTTGACCCTAAGAGAGTTCTGGAGGAATCACTTCAGTATCCTCCATTGCATAAGGCTTGGCGGGGAGTGACTTCCAGGACTTTGAACTCTGTTTGGAGAAAATTGTGGCCAGAATGTGTCGTCGACAAGGATTTTGAAGGGTTTGAGGCTGACCTTGTCGACCCTCTGCCTGTTGTGGAATCTATTTTGTCTTTGGGGAAGTCCATGGGGTTGGAGGTGAGTGGCGAGGATGTGGAAGAGTTGGTGGAGGACCACAGGGAAGAGCTAACCACTGAAGAGCTGCAAGACCTTCATCTGCAACAACAACAGACCACAACTGAGGAAATTGGTTCAGAGTAGGAGAAAAAGAGAGGGAAGGATGTGCCGCCTTCAGCGATTAAGGACATTTGTGCAAAGTGGAGGGAGGTTCAAAGTTTTGTGGAGAAATACCTCCCTGACCAAGCTGAAACAAGCCATATCTGCAACATGTTCAGTGACAAAACCTTGTCCCACTTCAGGCAAATCTTAGAGATGCCAGAAACAGAGCTCTCTGGACAGTTTTTTTGTCCGACAGGGGCCCAGTGACTCTCAAGCTGGTCCTAGTGCCAGTAAAAGTCAAAGAAGGGAAGTAACCCCAGAGAGGGCTTTGATACCTAAAGTCCTTATGGAGGGGGATTCCCCTTCCAAACAATAATCAGTACTCCCTCTCTCCTCCTCCCTGTCTTCCATACGCCATCAAGAGTCTTCAGTAAATGTATGTAAGAGTGATTTAAATGTTCATTTATCTATTTCATTAGTCATTTTATTTAGTTCTCATTGTTTTGTGTATGTAATCTTTAAAAAAAATATTTTTTGTTAATATTTTTGGGTGTCTTGGAACGGAATAATTGTACAGTGGTACCTCGAGTTACAATGGTCCCCAAAATCGCCCTTTTATGTAAGTTTATTTTTTTAAATGCTTTTGTAGGTATATTTTTTGGGGGTGTAAAAGGACTAGTCTATTTTACATTATTCCTTATGGGGATAAATTCGTTTGGTAATGGCACTTGAACAGCATTCTCGAACGAAAAAATATCGTAACTCGAGGTACCACTGTATTTACATTAATTCTTATGGAAAATATTATTTTGGTTTTCGGCCAACCTTCTGGAACGGATTACGGCCGATAACCAAGGGTCCACTGTACTGAGAAGTGGTCTTTGCTGAGCATACAGCCTGGTGTTCTTTCTTTTACTGAGGCTAATGAGAAGAAAAACTTCCAGACTTGAAATTTTATTTTCTTCCTTTCTTAGACAAACTTAAATCTGTGATTTAGAGTCAACTGTTTCACAGGTCCTGCTGTGACTTGACCTGTGAAACAGTTGACTCCTTCATCACATTGCTTTCAACAGTTGACTCCTACATCACATTGTTTTTCAACAGTTGACTCCTATATCACATTGCTTTCAATAATTTGAATACTGTTAAAACATTTGAATATACTATTAAGACATTTGAAAGCTGACATTTATAAGATTCCATTCACCATTTGTGATAAGTGTTAATTTTAAGCATTGACTCTATCAACATACCGTTGATACTGTGTGCATTGTGATACAAAAATACAGAGAATCATGAAATTAATTTCAATAATGCTAAAGCATTTATGGGGTGCAGCAACATTCGGCAAAGACTAAGTTAAGGGAATTTTTTAATTAATAGTGTTCCTAATCTCAAATCATTACTTTAAACAAAAATCTTGAGCCTATATTAAATACCTTCTTAAATTAGACAAACCATTGGAAAAATATTTGACCAACAAAGAGTAAGTTTTGAGGCTTCAAAATTGCTTTAGTCAAATAAATTCAAATTTGGGAGGAGTATAGTTTGCAAATGTTTACCAGTGGAATTGCACAAATTGCCTAGCGGAGTCAATGGTAGGCCTCCTGCAGTGCTCTTTTTTGTGTATTTGACATGTCAGATATATAAGGACTTCCAACTATAGTAGCTTAATATCAAAGAATCGTTCTCTCATAAGTGCAGGTTATTGGTGAATTGTTTAGTATTGCTTAAGGAGAACCTCTAGATAGACCGAAAATACACTCTACATATATGCATTTTCATATTCTTGTATGTGGATCATTTATATAAACAGTATACACACAGAATATAAAATGTTTTAACCCTTTGGGGGTCGGTGCCGTACTAGTACGTTTTACGAGCAGGGGTTGGTGCCGTACTAGTACGCCCAAATTCTAGCGGCCTCAATTTAAGCAGAAAACGTCTGGTAGGCATACATACGAAAGAATGGGTCTGTGTGGTCAGTGTGCGCAGTATAAAAAAAATCCTGCAGTACACACTGCATAATGAGAGAAAAAAAACTCTGACCGTTTTTTTCGATTAAAACAGCGAATTTGCAGTCGATTTTCGTATGGTATTTATTGATGTATTCTCGTTTTCTTGGTCTCATTTGATAGAATAGAATATATATTACAGAAATAGAGATGATTTTGATTGGTATGACAATGACAAGTACCTTGAAATTGAGCTCAAAGTAGCAGAAATGTTCGATTTTTGACGATGTTCAAGAGTAAACAAATCACACCATGCCTCCAATACACATCAACTGGCGAGTCTTATATTCATGCACAAGTGCTCTGATATTATTTATACCATTTTTACAATGATGCAGTTGTATACATAACAGTAAATCTTCTATTTTTTGTGAGAATAAAAATTCAAAATGAAAAGCAAAAGTAATGGAACAGGGACCTGGAGACGTGACTAATGAATAGAGAACATGATATTTTAGTGCCAGGAATGTCTGCCTTGTTTACTCTGGACCCTATTTTGAAATTGGCACAGTTTGAAATTTGTGTGAAATTGGAAAATTGCCATTTTCTGACCACTATTTTGGGTAGATGAAATTGGTAAATAGGCGGTTTCTTGTACTCAATCAATAGAAGAAATGGAGTTCTAGCGAAATAGCTATAATTTTAGGAGACTGATAGATTGGAATTTGTCGAAAATAGGGCTCAAAGTGGGCAAAATCGCCGATGCGTAAGTGTCATGGCTACCGCTAACTTCGCGAAAGCATAATTCCGTTAGTTTTCGATCAAATTTCATAATTTTGGTGGCGTTATGATCGGAAAAAGATTCTCTATCATTTCATAAGAAAAAATTAATTTTTTTTTTTCCAAAAAAATTTCGACCCCAGGAACACTTTCCTGAGAAGGCCTGTCGACCCCCAAAGGGTTAAAGCATAATAGTACGTATTTTTCTTATATTTGCTGTACTGCCTCGCCTCACTTACCGATGTACTCGTTTACCGACAACTTGGAGTTACGACAGCTCTCCGACGAATTAAAAAAAAATATTGTATGCCATATGGAATTTGGGTCACGTAACAGCAGCGCAGTGCGTCTGCGTCAAGCATCTCAATCTCCTTCTTACAACCACTCAGTACACTAGCTTTTAAAGTCTCCAAGACTACATATTTGTACAAATTTGTACTTGTGTACCCCATAGTACAAGAAGTGCAGCAGCACTTGGAAGAGGAAAATGGAAGAAGTACAAAAGAAGTACACAGTCGAGGGATCAGCTGGTGTGTTCGTTTGTGTCTTGACATTTTCTGTCTCTCTGTGGCACCTTAAGAAATTATTATACTCAGTGAATAAGGTATGTTGATGGTAGTAATAATAATAATAATAATAATAATAATAATAATAATAATAATAATAATAATAATAATCGGTCTGGGGCACTTTAAATGTCATAGGTATTTCATAATAATAAACATGACACAAGCGTGGGAAACGTTATGGGCTATGTGCTAAACATACATTCTTTTTCAGTAAGTCATTCAGTCAAGTCAGTCAAGTCATTCAGTCAAGTCAGTAAGTCATTCATTCAGTCAAGTCATTCATTCAGTCGTCAGTCAAGTCATTCATTCAGTCAAGTCAGTCAAGTCATTCATTCAGTCAAGTCAGTCAAGTCATTCATTCAGTCAAGTCATTCATTCAGTCAAGTCATTCATTCAGTCAAGTCATTCATTCAGTCAAGTCATTCATTCAGTCAAGTCATTCATTCAGTCAAGTCATTCATTCAGTCAAGTCATTCATTCAGTCAAGTCATTCATTCAGTCAAGTCATTCATTCAGTCAAGTCATTCATTCAGTCAAGTCATTCATTCAGTCAAGTCATTCATTCAGTCAAGTCATTCATTGTCAAGTCATTCATTCAGTCAAGTCATTTATTCAGTCAAGTCATTCATTCAGTCAAGTCATTCATTCAGTCAAGTCATTAATTAGTCAAGTCATTCATTCAGTCAAGTCATTCATTCAGTCAAGTTATTTATTGTCAAGTCATTCATTCAGTCAAGTCATTCATTGTCAAGTCATTCATTCAGTCAAGTCATTCATTGTCAAGTCATTCATTCAGTCAAGTCATTCATTCAGTCAAGTCATTCATTAGTCAAGTCATTCATTCAGTCAAGTCATTCATTCAGTCAAGTCATTCATTGTCAAGTCATTCATTCAGTCAAGTCATTCATTGTCAAGTCATTCATTCAGTCAAGTCATTCATTCAGTCAAGTCATTCATTCAGTCAAGTCATTCATTCAGTCAAGTCATTCATTAGTCAAGTCATTCATTCAGTCAAGTCAGTCAAGTCATTCATTCAGTCAAGTCATTCAGTAAAGTCATTCAGTCAAGTCATTCATTCAGTCAATTCATTCATTCAGTCACGATTCTCCTTTGTATGGACTGATGAAGCCACTGTGTGGCGAAACGTTTCCTCAATAAAGATACCCAAGTGTTGCATATGTGTCTAATTTACCAACTCGTCGGTTCTCTGAACCATTCATTCACATCCTGTCTGACACTGCAACATCTTGGTATCTTAATACAGGGATTTCTTCGCTTGCCTATTCCTTGGGCACGACCTACTTCCACATTGAACAAATGTGACACCTCCTACAACTGCTGCACCTCTCCTGTCTACAGTATATAAGCTCCCTCTGCTCATATGCTGTTATTCTATTCAAGATTGATGGACTGACAACATCGTCTCAAGATTGAGGGCCTGACAACCTCACACTCCTCCTGTTCTTCACGATTCTCCTTTGTATGGACTGATGAAGCCACTGTGTGGCGAAACGTTTCCTCAATAAAGATACCCAAGTGTTGCATATGTGTCTAATTTACCAACTCGTCGGTTCTCTGAACCATTCATTCACATCCTGTCTGACACTGCAACATCTTGGTATCTTAATACAGGGATTTCTTCGCTTGCCTATTCCTTGGGCACGACCTACTTCCACATTGAACAAATGTGACACCTCCTACAACTGCTGCACCTCTCCTGTCTACAGTATATAAGCTCCCTCTGCTCATATGCTGTTATTCTATTCAAGATTGATGGACTGACAACATCGTCTCAAGATTGAGGGCCTGACAACCTCACACTCCTCCTGTTCTTCACGATTCTCCTTTGTATGGACTGATGAAGCCACTGTGTGGCGAAACGTTTCCTCAATAAAGATACCCAAGTGTTGCATATGTGTCTAATTTACCAACTCGTCGGTTCTCTGAACCATTCATTCACATTCAGTCAAGTCATTCATTCAGTCAAGTCATTCATTCAGTCAAGTCAGTCAAGTCATTCATTCAGTCAAGTCAGTCAAGTCATTCATTCAGTCAAGTCAGTCAGTCAAGTCATTCAGTTGTTAAGTGAGGAGAGGCTGTATTTCATTTTTAATTTGATTTATTTCAGAGCATTATGGGAAGTGTACGAGGGTGCCAGAAAGTGAGCAGTGAGCTTCAGGGCTGGCATCATTACCGGGACTATGCAGGTGTTCGGCGCACAATGGAACAGGTCAACTCTAGCATTACATCACTGTAAGCTGTATACGTACCTTTTTAAATTAGTATTTATGAATATCTTGTAATTAATGTCTTGCCCTTTATATCTGTTGTGCTTTCATTCAGTCACTTTCTCTACCTAGTCAATGACAGTAATTCAGTTTTACAATAAAGTTCATGCCAATTTTGAAGTTTGTTAACCAGCATTTAAAGTTTTGTGAATTACAGTGAAAACACTAATCAACAAACTAATAGAGGGAGGGTTGTACATGATTGCCGATTGTCTATTGGTTTTGAACTATGAAATTTATTTTTCATGATGGTTAGTTCTGGAGACACTACTGTACAGGCAATACAGGGAGGGTGCAAGAAAGGGAAAGTGAGAATTTGTGAGATGGTGAGTGGGTGTGAGAGACGGTGGGTGGGTATGAGAAGGTGGTGTGTGAGTGGGTGGGTGTGAGATGTGAGTGTGAGGGTGGGAAAATGAGAGCATGATTAATGGGTATGAGAAGTTGGTTGGATGAGGGGTGGGTGGTGATGAGAGAGGGTGGGTATGAGATGGTTTGAATGTAGGCAGGTGAGAAGGTGGGTGTGAGGGGGGGTAGGTATGAGAGTGGGTGTGAGAAGTGGGAATGAGAGGGTGAGCTTGAGAGAGGGCATGAGGGTGTGCAGGTAGGTGCAAGGGTGGGTGAGTGAGGGGTTTTTATGAGAGATGGGTGGGAGGGTGGGTAGATGGGTGCTTGAGAGAGGGTGAGTTTGAGAGGGTTGGTGTGAGAGGTGGGTATGAGAGAGGGTAAGTTTGTGTTAATGTGGGTAGGTAGGTGGCAGAATGTGAGAGGGTGGTGAATAGGTGGTTGAAAGTGAAAGGGTAGGTGAGTGTGAAAGGGTGGGTGAATGTAAAGTGGGTGGGTAGATGGTTGAATGTGAGAGGGTGTCTGGGATGGTGTTAGAGATGGGCATTTGTGTGAGTGTGTATACTGTAGTGTGTGAAGATAGTGGAGAGATGAGGAAGGTACTTCTAGGTACTGTACCACTAATTGAACGTTCTTTGGGCAGGAATATCCCTCCTGGTTTTCCAGATACACCAACCCACCTCCCTGCCTTACCAATACTGCCCCTCCTCCCAACCTAACCTGCCACCCAATCACTAACACTACATAAATAATAAATCTTCAGTACAGATCTCCAACAATCTCAAAAAGAGCTTTTATGTATATATGAATTGAAAGTAGTGAAGGAAGTAGCAAATCTGTGAGAGGTTGTGAATCAGTGAGGGAGGAAGGAAGACAGTGAATCAGTGAGGGAGGCAGAGAGAGGCAAGGATGGATGGAGAGAAGCAGGGAGGGAAGCAGTGAGAGGCAAGGTAGGATGGAAAGAGGCAGGGAGGCAGTGAGAGGCAAGGCAGGATGGAGAGAGGCAGGGAGGTAGTCAGTGAGAGGTAGAGATGTAGGCAGTGAATTAGTGAGGGGGAAAGAGTGAGAAGCAAGAAGGAATGGAAATAGGCAGGGAGGCAGAAAATCATGATTATAACCTTATAAATTAAAACAGGTGTAAATGATAATGGGAAGCATTTGATTGAACTTTGTATAGAAGTATAGAAAGGCATTTGGTTATAGGTAACACATATTTTAAGAAAAAAGAGGATAAATAAGTAAACAAGATATGATGTAGGGCGAAATGACAGTAGTTTGTTGGACTACATATTGGTAGATAAAAGACTGTTGGGTAGACTTCAGGATGTACATGTTTATAGAGGGGCCACAGATATATCAGATCACTTTTTAGTTGTAGCTACAGTGAGAGTGAGGGGTAGATGGGATACAAGGAGAATGGAAACAGCAAGTAAGAGAGCAGTGAAGATTATAAACTAAAGGAGGAGGCAGTTAAGGTAAGATATAAACAACTGTTGGAGGACAGATGGGCTAGTGAGAGTATAGGCAGTGGGGTAGAAGAGGTATGGGGTAAGTTTAAGAATATAGTGCTAGAATGTTCAGTAGAAGTTTGTGGTTATAGGAAAGTGGGTGCAGGAGGGAAGAAGAGTGACTGGTGGAATGATGATGTAAAGAGAGTAGTAAGAGAGAAAAAGTTAGCATATGAGAGGTTTTTACAAAGTAGAAGTGATGCAAGGAGGGAGGAGTATATGGAGAGAAAAAGAGAGGTTAAGAGAGTGGTAAAGGAGTGTAAAAAGAGAGCAAATGAGAGGGTGGGTGAGATGTTATCAACAAATTTTGTTGAAAATAAGAAAAGTTTTGGAGTGAGATTAACAAGTTGAGAAAACCTAGGGAAAGAATGGATTTGTCAGTTAAGGATAGGAGAGAGAGTTATTAAATGGAGAGTTAGAGGTATCGGGAAGATGGAGGGAATATTTTGAGGAATTATTAAATGTTGATGAAGATAGGGAAGCTGTGATTTCGTGTATAGGGCAAGGAGGAATAACATCTTATAGGAGTGAGGAAGAACCAGTTGTGAGTGTGGGGGAAGTTTGTGAGGCAGTAAGAAGAATGAAAGGGGGTAAAGCAGCTGGGATTGATGGGATAAAGATAGAAATGTTAAAGGCAGTTGGGGATATAGTTTTAGAGTGGTTAGTGTTTTTATTTAATAAAAGTATGGAAGAGGGTAAGGTACCTAGGGATTGGCAGAGAGCATGCATAGTTCCTTTGTATAAAGGCAAAGGGGACAAAAGAGTGTAAAAATTATAGGGGAATAAGTCTGTTGAGTATACAGTGGACCCTCGGTTTTCGTTCACCTAAAAACTCGGACAATTATGTAAGTGTATTTTCGTAAGTGCTTTTGTAAGTGTATTTTTGGGGGGTCTGAAATGACTAACCTAATTTACATTTGTCCTTATGGGAACAAATTCATTCGGTAACGGCACTCATACAGCATTCTGGAAAGAATTTTCGACGAAAACTGAGGGTCCACTGTACTTGGTAAAGTGTATGGTAGAGTTATTAATGAAAGAATTAGGAGTAAGACGGAGAGCAGGATAGTGGATGAGCAAGGAGGCTTTAGGAAGGGTAGGGGGTGTGTAGACCAATTGTTTGCAGTGAAACATATAGGTGAACAATATTTAGATAAGTGTAAAGAGGTGTTTGTGGCATTTATGGATTTGGAAAAGGCATATGATAGGGTGGATAGGGGGGCAATGTGGCAGATGTTGCAAATGTATGGAATAGGAGGTAGGTTATTGAAAGCGGTGAAAAGTTTTTACGAGGATAGTGAGGCACAGGTTAGAGTATGTAGGCGAGAGGGAGATTATTTCCCAGTAAAAGTAGGCCTTAGACAGGGATGTGTGATGTCACCGTGGTTGTTTAATATATTTATAGATGGAGTTGTAAGAGAAGTGAATGCTTGGGTGTTGGCAAGAGGTGTGGGGTTAAAAGATAAAGAATCTAACACAAAGTGGGAGTTGTCACAGTTGCTCTTTGCTGATGACACTGTATTTTTGGGGGATTCTGAAGAGAAGGTGCAGAGGTTGGTGGATGAGTTTGGTAGGGTATGTAAAAGAAGGAAATTAAAAGTGAATATAGGAAAGAGTAAGGTGATGAGGATAACAAAAAAATTAGATAACGGAAGATTGGATATCAGATTGGAGGGAGAGAGTATGGAGGAGGTGAATGTGTTCAAATATTTGGGAGTGGATGTGTCAGCAGATGGGTATATGAAGGATGAGGTGAATCAGAATTAATGAGGGGAAAAAGGTAAGTGGTGCACTGAGGAGCTTGTGGAGACAGAGAACTTTATCCATGAAAGCAAAGAGGGGAATGTATGAGAGTATAGTTATACCAACACTTTTGTATGGGTGTGAGACATGGGTTGTGAATGTTGCAACAAGGAGAAGGCTTTAGGCAGTGGAGATATTGTGTCTGAGGGCAATGTGTGATGTGAATATAATGCAGAGAATCCGTAGTTTGGAGATTAGGAGGAGGTGTGGGATTACCAAAACTATTATCCAGAGAGCTGAGGAGGGGTTGAGATGGTTTGGACATATAGAGAGGATGGAACAAAATAGAATGACTTCGAGAGTGTATAAATCTGTAGTGGAGGGAAGGCGGGGTAGGGGTCGGCCTAGAAAAGGTTGGAGGGAGGGGGTAAAGGAGGTTTTGTGTTCGAGGGGCTTGGACTTCCAGCAAGCGTGCGTGAGAGTGTTAGATAGAAGCGAATGGAGACAAATGGTTTTTAGGACTTGACGTGCTGTTGAGTGTAGGCAAGGTAACATTTATGAAGGGTTTCAGGGAAACCGGCAGTCCGGACTTGATTCCTGGAGATGGGAAGTACAGTGCCGGCACTCTGAAGGAGGGGTGTTAATGTTGCAGTTTTGTAGCTGTAGTGTAAGCAAGACAGTGATGGAGTGAATGATGATGAAAGTTTTTCTTTGTCGGGCCACCCTGCATTGGTGGGAAAAGGCCGATGTGTTAATAAAAAAAAATAAATTAAAACAGCTAAGTAACTCAATAGTGTGAAAATCAATTACAGTAAAACGAGGTGCAATAAGAATAAAGTGAACCAAGTTATTTACGTGAACATTAAATAGAGAGGATCAGTGTGTAGTGATAGGTACATGAATGTTAACTATACCAGGTAAATGTAAGCTTTTTATACATGCATACAAGGTACATACACAAATTATAAATGTATGGGTAAAAAATTAGCCTACACACAATCGCTGTGGACAAAATCGTTAATTATACGTAAAGTGGACCCCAGGATTTCGTACTGCTCCCAACTCGAACAATTATGTAAGAGTATTTTTGTAAGTGCTTTTGTAAGTGTATTTTTAAGGTTCTGAAATGGACTAATCTAATTTACATTTGTCCTTATGGGAATAAATTCGTTTGGTAACGGCACTTGAACAGCATTCTGGAACGAATTATGGCCGATAACCGGGGGTCCACTGTATATTGTTTCCATTTTTTCAGAAGATTCCAGTGTTTGTTCAGCCAATTTGTTTTTCTGTAATTTCTGAAATATGTTAAGTGGGGATCCATCAATTAAAGGTTTTACATATAAAAAGTTGCCCTGGAGTGCTTTACAAATAAAATGAAATTATTCTCCCCCCTCTACTAAGTTCTTTTATGAATTACCTTTAGTAGCCTATTACTGGTTATGTATTTGAAGCTTTCCAAAGCATTATGGAACTACTTTACCATTCCAATAATATAAATTAATTAGGAAATGGAGTTAAATCATAATAACATACAGTAATTGTAAACAACTCAAGAATTTGATAGGATTCAAACCCATAACAAGCCAGTCCTAAAACTAGCATGCCAGTGCTCTATCCTCTAAACTGTATATTTTATACACTGGAGAGGATACATGGGGCCCATTTTTTCCACAAATTCAAATTTTTATGGATGACTGTAATACCCACATGACTGTGATGAAACCTAATTCAAGTCCATTCAAAGTTATAATTATTTCTTGTTCTTTCAACAAACAAGCTGTATCCCACCGAGGCAGGGTGTCCCTTTCAAATCTAGTAATATATACAGGAGAAGGGGTCACTAGGCGCTTTCTCCCGGTATTTTAGTCGTCTTATGACACACATGGCTCACGGAGGAAGAATTAAAATTGTAATTGTGTAATTGTAAATAACTTGGGGAACAAACTGGACTCGAGTCCATGGCAAGCCAGTACTAAAACTAGCATCCAGGTCCTAACCACTCTAATGAATAGAAATACAGCCTCTCCTCACTTAACGACAGAGTTCCGTTTCTAAGACTAGGTTGGTAAACAAATTTGTCGGCTAAGTGAGGAGCATCCTATGATGGTAGTGGGTTTGTGTCAACCATCTTTGATATTGTTTTAATGTCACCTTTGCACCATTTATAACATTTCTAGTATATTTTTAAATGTTTATACAGCAGTGTACTGTATGTATATTGCAATAAACAGAATAGAGGAAATCAGCTCTAATATACATTATATTATCGGGAAGATGGAGAGAATATTTTGAGGATTTGTTAAATGTTGATGAAGACAGGGAAGCTGTGATTTCGTGTGTAGGGCAAGGAGGAATAACATCTTGTAGGAGTGTGGAAGAGCCAGTTGTGGGTGTAGGGGAAGTTCGTGAGGCAGTGGGTAGAATGAAAGGGGGTAAGGCAGCTGGGATTGATGGGATAAAGATAGAAATGTTAAAAGCAGGTGGGGATATAATTTTGGAGTGGTTGGTGCTATTATTTAATAAATGTATGGAAGAGGGTAAGGTACCTAAGGATTGGCAGAGAGCGTGTATTGTTCCTTTGTATAAAGGCAAAGGGGACAAAAGAGAGTGCAAAATTATAGGGAATAAGTCTGTTGAGTGTACCTGGTAAAGTGTATGGTAGAGTTATTATTGAAAGAATTAAGAGTAAAACAGAAAGCAGGATAGCAGATGAACAAGGGGCTTTAGGAAAGGTAGGGGTGTGTAGACCAAGTGTTTACAGTGAAACATATAGGTGAACAGTATTTGGATAAGGGTAAAGATGTTTTTGTGGCATTTATGGATTTAGAAAAGGCGATGATAGGGTAGATAGGGGGCAATGTGGCAGATGTTGCAGGTGTATGGAATAGGAGGAAGGTTACTGAAAGCAGTGAAGAGTTTTTATGAGGATAGTGAGGCTCAGGTTAGAGTGTGTAGGAGGGAAGGGGACTATTTCCCAGTAAAAGTGGGCCTTAGACAAGGATTTTGATGTCACCGTGGTTGTTCAATATATTTATAGATGGGGTTGTAAGAGAAGTGAATGCGAGGGTCTTGGCAAGAGGTGTTGGGCTAAAAGATAAAGAAGCAAATACAAAGTGGGAGTTGTCACAGTTGCTTTTTGCTGATGACACTGTGCTTTGGGAGATTCTGAAGAGAAGCTGCAGAGGTTGGTGGATGAATTTGGTAGGGTGTGTAAAAGAAGAAAATTGAAAGTGAATATAGGAAAGAGTAAGGTGATGAGGATAACAAAAAGAATAGGTGACGAAAGATTGGATATCAGATTGGAGGGAGAGAGTATGGAGGAGGTGAATGTATTCAGATATTTGGGAGTGGACATGTCGGGATAGGTCTATGAAGGATGAGGTGAATCATAGAATTGATGAGGGGAAAAGGGTGAGTGGAGCACTTCGGAGTCTGTGGAGACAAAGAACCTTGTCCATGGAAGTAAAGAGGGAATGTATGAGAGTATAGTTATACCAACGCTCTTATATGGGTGTGAAGCATGGGTGATGAATGTTGCAACGAGGAGAAGGCTGGAGGCAGTGGAGATGTCATGTCTGAGGTCAATGTGTGGTGTGAATATAATGCAGAGAATTGAGTTTGGAAATTAGGAGGAGGTGCGGGATTACCAAAACGATTGTCCAGAGAGCTGAGGAGGGGTTGTTGAGGTGGTTTGGACATGTAGAGAGAATGGAATGAGACAGAGTGACTTCGAGAGTGTATAAATCTGTAGTGGAGGGAAGGCGGGTAGGGGTCGGCCTAGGAAAGGTTGGAGGGAGGGGTAAAGGAAGTTTTGTGTGCGAGGGGCTTGGACTTCCAGCAAGCATGTGTGAGCGTATTTGATAGGAGTGAATGGAGGCATATGGTTTTTAATACTTGACGTGCTGTTGGAGTGTGAGCAAAGTAACATTTATGAAGGGATTCAGGGAAACCGGCAGGCCGGACTTGAGTTCTGGAGAGGGGAAGTACAGTGCCGGCACTCTGAAGGAGGGGTGTTAATGTTGCAGTTTTATAACTGTAGTGTAAAGCACCCTTCTGGCAAGACAGTGATGGAGTGAATGATGATGAAAGTTTTTCTTTTTCGGGCCACCCTGCCTTGGTGGGAATCGGCCGATGTGTTAATAAAAAATAAAAAATAAGGTGTGCATACTGGTCAGAGAGCCTGTTGTAAGTCCGAGTCATCAGTAAACGAGTACGTTGCTAAGTGAGGAGAGGCTGTATACAGTTGGGTGAATCTTATTTAGCCTGTGTAGTCTAGTGGTTGGAGCATTGGCCTGTTAGTTGTAGGACTGGCTTGCCATGGATTTAAGTCCTGTCCATTCCCTGAATCAATACAAGAGCACAAACGATGCTATTATGCACATGTTGGAGTTAATATACACCGCACTTGAGAAGAAAGAAGTCCCACTGGGAATCTTCATTGATCTACGCAAAGCTTTTGATACAGTCGACCATGATTTACTGCTCACAAAATTAGCACACTATGGTGTAAGGGGGCACCCACTCAACTATCTAAAGTCATACCTCACCAACAGAAGCCAGTACGTGTACACAAATGGAGCGAACTCTTCCACACAACAAATTACAGTCGGAGTCCCTCAAGGAAGTGTCCTGGGGCCACTACTATTCCTCATTTACATAAATGACCTACCGAATGCGTCACAACTTCTCAAACCCATTTTATTTGCAGATGACACAACATATGTCTTCTCTCACCCAAATCCAGTTATACTGGCCAACACTGTTAATGCCGAATTACAGAAAATATCAACATGGATGACGACTAACAAGCTTACTCTCAATACTGACAAGACCTATTTCATACAGTTTGGAAGCAAAGCCACAAATGTTCCACTTAACATAACGCTCAATGGTTCACCCATCACAAGACTCACAGAGGGAAAATTCCTAGGAATCCACCTTGACAGTAGCCTTAAATTCCAAACACACATACAACAAATTTCCAAGAAAATCTCAAAGACGGTATGCATATTATCAAAGATACGCTATTATGTGCCACAATCAGCTCTCCTTGCACTATATCATTCACTTATCTACCCTTATCTCACCTATGGAATCTGTGCATGGGGATCAACAACATTAAATCACCTTAGACCACTCATAACACAACAAAAGGCTGCAGTCAGAATGATAACAAATTCCCACTCTAGACAGCATACTCCTCCAATATTCAAAAGTCTAAAACTACTCACCGTAACGAACATTCATACTTATTCTTGTGCCTACTACATATATAAAACTTTACACTCTAATATAAACCCTCCGCTCAAAATTCTCCTCACCAACTTTAATAGGACCCATGACCACAACACAAGACACAGATCCCTCTTTGATATACCCCGTGTTCATATCAACCTATGTAAAAATTCTATGCACATAAAGGGCCCCAGAATCTGGAATTCATTACCAGTAAATATTAAGATAACCTTGTCTGAAAATCAATTTAAGACTCAACTCAATAACCACCTACTCACCCAAAACTAAATAATCATACTATAAGCTACTTTGAAAAATGCTCATTATTACTTTCCTATACGATAATCTCAATTTTTAATAATATGTTACTATTATGTTACCCCCTACTCACCCAAAACTAAATACTCATAAGTTAATGTCAAAAATGCTCAATGTTATTTTCCTTAAGATAATTTCAATTCCATATTACCATTCGAGAGTATTGCGCTGAATAACCCAAATAGGTTTAGCGCTTAACATGAATTAAACCATTCGAGAATCTAAACACCTGTAACAATCTAATATCATCATTTAATAATTTTAACAGTAAAATTTCATCATATTTATCATATTGTACATAGCCTTTAAGTTACTAGATTAAGCTGCCCCTAATGCCAAGGCATTTCAGTGGCTCTCCTTGCACTCAATTTACATTGTAACTACCAATACCATGTAATCTGCAATGAAATAAAATTTACTTTACTTTACTAAATAGCTTTCTCAAACTCAACACCTCTAAAAGTGTGCTCCAAGGATAATTTAATAAATTTTCAATAAAAAGCAATACTCATAAATGTAATAATACAGTAGACCCCCAGTTTTCGTGATGCTCCAAACTTGAACAATTATGTAAGTGTATTTTTGTAAGTGCTTTTGTAAGTGTATTTTTGGGGGTCTAAAAGGACTAATCTAATTTACATTATTCCTTGTGGGAATAAATTCGTTTGGTAATGGCACTTGAACAGCATTCTGGAACGAAAAAATCACGAAAACCAGGGGTCCACTGTATATGTTAGCAAGAAGCACTACTAAAGTATTTACTAGTTATAGATTAGTCCTGACCACTAGTTATGAGTTAGAAAGGTTGGATTTGAGAGGGACCAACTTATCATGGGCCAGTAGGCTTGCTATAGTGCCCCTTAAGTATCACATTCTTGCTTCTTCTAGTGGGCCTCGCTTCTTTAGTCATCTTCAAAATTTTATGTCTTGCCTTTCACAGTACAGTGGAACTCCGAATTTCGTACACACCGAACATCGTACGTTTCGGATTTAGACCACTTTTTTGGGCGAAATTTTGGTCTGGATTTCGTACCTCCACCCGGAAATCATACGTATCAGACGTGTTCACTCATATGTTTGTGACTCAGTCTGCCTTTGTTACTCGTTGAGTAAACATTACTCCGTGCATTCATCCGAAACATTTCGTAATAATTCATTGTTTTTTCTGCTTGTGACTGCTAAATAAGCCACCATGGGGCCAAAGAAAGTTCATAGTGCCAGCCCTTTGATAAAGAAGGCGAGAAACACGATAGAATTTTCTTCAGTGATTCAGTTATTCTACGATATGTACGATACTAAAGCAGCTGGAGTCGATAAAGGCTATCGTGCCAGCCAGTGATAAAGTGTAGCATTAAGAGTGTAGCAAGTAAGTTAAGTGATTAAACGATTAAGAAAGGACAACATGAAACTAACTCCTCCAATGTTGTTGGAGGTTTATAAGGCCACTGACAACATACACCGCCCTGCGCTATCTTCCACCACCCTAAACCTCTGCCAGCATTTCCTACAAGGTAAGTGTGTACTATAGTATATGTACATACAATAACCACTTTGTCTTTACATTCTCTATTATGTTTTTATACAATAGTTCTTATTTATAAATTATGTGTACATTGTTTCAATGTTTTCCTTATGAAACTGTGATGTAGTGCAGTTAGCCTCAACCACTCCGTTTTCTCTTATAATAATGGGAAGATATGTAGTCACAGCAGGAGAGCGAATGGCAGCTGCCGCAGCCACCACTAATCACATGCGTAATGACATATTTTATTCATTCTATAGTATATATCATGTTTCTATGTTATTAATATTATTTATTATGTCAAATTAGATGAATTGTGATAGATAAATAAGCCGTAGAGTTAATATTAGCGTTATATTCAAGTATTTTGTCCTGTCTCCAAACAAACTCTCCTCCCTCTCCCCTCCTCATTGTCTTCCATATGCCAACAAGACTCTTCAATAAAGGTAAAAGTGATTTAAATGTTCATTTATCCATTTCATTAGTCCTTTATATTTATTTCTCATTTTTTTCTGTATGTAAAACTATAGTTATTCTGTATAAAATGTATTTTTTGTTAATACTTTTGGGTGTCTGAAATGGATTAATTGGATTTACATTATTTTTTATGGGAAATATTACTTTGGTTTTCGTACGTTTCGGATTTAGACCAACCTTCTGGAATGGATTAAGTACGAAATCCAGGGTTCCACTGTATTTAAGTCTTCATTTTGATGCTTCGGCTTCACATTGTTCCAGATTATGGAGCAGAACTCTTCTCCAGGTGAGGGACTGACCACCTCAAAACTACTACTTTGAGGATGATGGACTGATTACATCATTTTTACATCACCACAGCTTTTGTTGCTTCCTCTTTATTTGGCTCAAGCCTACTGTGTAGGTGAAACATTTTGGAATTTAGATACCTAACTGTTACACGTGTCTTACTTATCCCATACTGAGAGTTAGTGGTTTGATCCTCAGCACAGGTGGAAATGTTGGACATGTTTCCTTAGATCTGCCGCCCCTGTTTACCTAGCACTAAGTTGGTACCTGAGTGTTGTTTAACTGTTGTGGGTCATGCCCTGGGGAATGGTAGTACTATTCCTTAAGGCTAGGCTTTGAAATGAGCTAAGGAATGGTAACAGCTTTTAGCCTATAAATATATCTGTGTTAAGAAAAAACTTTGAATCTTTTTTAACTACTAATTCTGCAAATTAACTAAATTGTTTCCTGATTTTGTTCTAAAAACCTTTATATTTTTTATTCAACAGAATTAGCAACATTTTCGGTCATCAGGATATTAAGTTGGGATTATCTCAGCACAAGCTACTTGATCAATTTGATATGATCAGGGAAGGCAATGATGCTTTTCTTGAGAGAATTGTAAGTAGGATTCTTGTGTCACATGCATTTGCTTGACATATTTTGTGGTGTGTATTAATTCCTATTATCAAAACTGAAGGACTGCTTGATTTATTTGCTTATCTTTTGTGCTAATCTTACCTGCTAGTTCATATTATCATTTGCTGTTAAAAATAATAATTTTTAAAAATTAACAGATTTAAGAGACTATGTAAAATATTGTGATTAACATTACAGTATGTATTAAATTGATTGGAGTATGTCTGTGAACTAAGTAGTGGAGAAAGACATGCATATCAAAAGGAAACCATTTATTATTACATTGTTTCACATGCAAGCAAGAGGCTTTATCAAGTTTGTATTTGTAGGTGAAACATAATGAAAGGTCTCTGCAGGAGGAGCAGAGTAATTCTTTGTAATAATAATCATGTTCAGGTTTGCAGATGATGCCAAAATTGTGAGAGGATACAATCCAAGGAAAACAGTAGGAAGATACAAGTGGACGTAAGTAGATTACAGGAATGGTTGAACAGTAGGTTATGGTACTAAACTTACACCCCCATCAAGTGAAAAATTATGAAATTGGAAGTCTGGAAATTGATACTGTAGGCAATGTACCACCTGGAAATTAGGGATAAGGGGGAAGTAACTCAGATTTAGACAGAGAAGAATCTAGGAGTAATTGTTACACAAAAGATGTCTTTGACACATGCATAAACAAAATAACATCACATAAAAATTGCACAGAAATAAAAATTGTACAGAATTATACAGTCTCCTTCAAGACATGACCAATCTTTGAGTTTTTGGAATCCTAGCTTTGTCAAGCACAAAGCATATACTGAAAAAGTTTAAAGGTATGCATCCATACTTGCTTGAATCTAGAAGAGTAAGCTATGGAGGAAGACTGAGAGTACAACATTTCTTAATGTGGGGAAAAATTGGGGTAAATACAGACTTTCTTTCTTTCAACACGTCGGCCGTTTCCCACCGAAGCAGGGTGGCCCAAAAGAAAAAACGAAAGTTTCTCCTTTTACATTCAGTAATATATACAGGAGAAGGGGTTACTAGCCCCTTGCACCCGGCATTTTAGTCGCCTCTTACGGCACGCATGGCTTACGGAGGAAGAATTCTGTTCCACTTCCCCATGGAGATAAGAGGAAATAAGAACAAGAACTAGTAAGAAAATAGAAGAAAACCCAGAGGGGTGTGTATATATATGCTTGTACATGAATGTGTAGTGTGACCTAAGTGTAAGTAGAAGTAGCAAGATGTACCTGAAATCTTGCATGTTTATGAGACAGAAAAAAGACACCAGCAATCCTACCATCATGCAAAACAAATACAGGCTTTCGTTTTACACTCACTTGGCAGGACGGTAGTACCTCCCTGGGCGGCTGCTGTCTACCAACCTACTACCTAGGGTAAATACAGACATGAAGGTTAAAAGAGAGAGAAATGCAGCATAATATGATTCATTATTGATGATGTTTTACCTACTCACTGTGGTTTATCAAGTCTTGAATATACAGTAGACTGTTATATTACACGGATTTATTTGTCATGTTTTGGTTATTGCACTGTTGAAAAATTATGCCACAATTTTATACAACACTGTAAAATTAACTTTACACGGTTCCGTTTGCGGGCACGGAAAAAATTTCCCCAGCTCAAGCTGCCGGTTTGTTGTGGGACAGCGGGGAAGACCTCCCGCCATCCCCTGCCACCCCCATGACACTCCTGCCACCACTATCCCATCCTTCGTGAATATGCAAGTTTAGTTCCATTCTGTCTTAGGAGCTGGCTGTGTTTGTGAACTGTGTTTTGATCTTTTAATTACCATTTCTTATATCTGCCAAGCAATCATGGCACCCAGTAGGCATACCAGTGTTGCTGAAAGTGGTAAGAAAAGGTATAAGCGTTTAAATCTTAGAGTTAACAAAGAAAATAGAGATATTAGACAAGAGATAGACTGTGGCCGTAATGAAGTGTAACTTTGTGCAATTAAAAAAAATGAGGTAAATGTATGAGTTTGTGTGATGAATAATTGACTGACTTGACTTACTTTGACTGACTAACTTGACTTGACTTGACTTACTTGACTTGACTTGACTTGACTTTGACTTGACTTGACTGACTTGACTTACTTGACTTACTTGACTTGACTTGACTGGACGGGACTTGACGGCGACTTGACTGGACTGACGGACGACGGCGACTGACGGACGGACTGACTGCGGACGGACGACGGACGACGCGACTGACGGCTGACTTGAGCTGGCGGACTGGACTGACGACGACTTGGACTGGACTGACTGGACTTGGACTTGACTGGACGGGACGGACGGACTTGACTGGACTTGACGGCTTGACGACTGGACTTGACTGACTTGGACGGCGACTTGACTTGACTGACTGGACTGACTGACGACTGACTGACTTGACTTGACTGACTTGACTTGCAGTTTGACTTGAGTTTGACTTTGACTTTGACTTTGACTT
Organism: Cherax destructor; assembly: GCA_009830355.1. Lineage (NCBI taxonomy): Eukaryota > Metazoa > Arthropoda > Malacostraca > Decapoda > Parastacidae > Cherax > Cherax destructor. The sequence goes on along the minus strand of WNWK01019685.1, from coordinate 12,107 downwards.
TGACTTTGACTTGACTTTGACTTACTTTTACTGACTTGTCTGACTGACATGACTGACTGACTTAAATTTAGACTTTTTCACTGAAGTGGACCCTGAAACGGTGTCTAGAGCAGCTGATGCCTTACCGTCAGTTGTATAATGTACTGCTGGGTAAAATAGAACAGAAATCCATTACAGAATTTATGCACACTCCAGTACAACCATCGACTTCAGTACCAGAACCTCTATCATCCACCTCAGCCCAGTAGGGGCACAGCATAACTGTCCACTCTCTTCACAATCATCCACAAACACCAGCATCCACAATTTAAGGTAAGAAACACTATTATTTCTGTTGTATTTGTAGTCTTAACCCTTTCACTGTCAGTGCCATAATATTACGGCTTGCAAGCCAATGTTGGTGCCGTAATATTACGGCTTGCAAGCCAGTGTTGGTGCCGTAATATTACACCATAATTCTAGCGGCTTCTAGTCTTGAAGGAGAAAGCTGGTAGGCCTACATATGAGAGAATGGGTCTGAGTGGTCAGTGTGTGCAGTATAAAAAAATCCTGCAGCATGCAGTGCATAATGAGAAAAAAAAACTCCGACCGTGTTTTTGGTTTAAAACACTGACTTTGTGTTGTATTTTCGTATGGTATTTATGGTTGTATTCTCGTTTTGTTTGTCTCATTTGATAGAATACAGGTCTCCCTCAACATTCGCATTTTCCACTTTTGCGGGCTAAGAACATTCGCGAATTCCCAGCCGCCAAATCATATTTAAGTTTCCCGCCACCCGCGCGTCCCTACTACCCTCCCTCCGACCCCCTCAACTGGCAAACTGCATTAGATCACTTCTTTCATAAGAAAACCATAATGTACAAATGAACTGGTGTATGTACACCATTTACATACCTTGCAGAAGATAGGCAGAGCGGCTTACGCTTAATTGCTACACTCTTAATGCTACACTTTGTTACTGAACTTAACTGCTTTAAACTCCACAACTTGTGCCTGTGCTGGCATGCAGGAACACATTAAAATCACTAAGAGTGTGTTATTAGTTTTGAAGACACTATATTAACCCTTTGACTGTCGCAACCCCAAATCCTGAAGTGTCTTCTGGTGTCTCAAAATACAGTGGACCCCCGAGTTACGAGCACCTCGGAAATCGTACAATTATGTAAGTGTAATATTGTAAGTGCTTTTGTAAGTGTATTTTTGGGGGTCTGAAATGGACTAACCTACTTGACATTATTCCTTAAGGGAGAAAATTCGTTCGGTAATGGCACTTGAGCAGCCTTCTGGAATGAATTATGCTCATAACTCGGGGGTCCACTGTATTCGAAAAAAAATTATCTTTTCTTATCAAAATATTAAGATTATTTTTCTGATTGTTTTTATCCCCAAAATTTTTTTTTGCGATTAGTACTTACTTAGATATAGAGGCGTAAAGTTGACAGAAAATGAGCCGTGTATGGCAACAGCGGCGAATGCCGCTCACCCAGTAAAGTTTTGTTTACTTACGTTCGAAGGTTTCTTGTTTTTTTCACTTCATATTTTATTTTTTACGTAACTTATGTGGCCTGTGAGACCAAAGTAAGGTGCAATATGTGTATATATATATATATATATATATATATATATATATATATATATATATATATATATATATATATATATATATATATATATATATATATATATATATATTTTGTCAGTCGTCAGACAAATAATATTCAAGTACCAAGGAACAACACTTGCACATAGACCAGCGCCCACGAAATTATCAACACATGCCCTCTCGTCTGAGGCCTGGTGATCACTACCCCATACAACTGCCTGTTACTACTTTCAAGAAAAGTGCTCAAAAGAGGTGCTATGTCTGTGCACATACCACAAAACACCCACAAAATGCAGACACACTCGTTTTATGTGTGAGGAGTGTAAAGTACCACTGTGCATATACCCATGTTTCAAAGAATTCCACAAGCTGCAGCAGTTCTAGGAAAGTGTCCAGTGATTGTACATTTGTACAGTGATTGTACATTTGTACAATGATTGTATTTGTATGTGTGTATGTGTGTGTGTGTGTGTGTGTGTGTATATATATATATATATATATATATATATATATATATATATATATATATATATATATATACACACACACACACATACACACACACTTGTATGCATCACAATAATCGCACAAACACTAGTATCATTATATTGTTTACAAAACTTGTTTACACAAACGAATAAAAAAAATTGTTTATTACTATTGTTCTGTAATATATATACAAATGTACAATCACTGGACACTTTCCTAGAACTGCTGCAGCTTGTGGAATTCTTTGAAACATGGGTATATGCACAGTGGTACTTTACACTCCTCACACATAAAACGAGTGTGTGTGCATTTTTGTGGGTGTTTTGTGGTATGTACATAGCACCTCTTTTGAGCACTTTTCTTGAAAGTAGTAACAGGCAGTTGTATGAGGTAGTGATCACCAGGCCTCAGACGAGAGGGCATGTGTTGATAATTTCGTGGGCGCTGGTCTATTGCAAGTGTTGTTCCTTGGTACTTGAATATTATTTGTCTGACGACTGACAAACAAAATTCACCATATTTGGGTTTGTTGTTGGTCTTCAACTTATACATATTATAAGCAATCAGCATGGAAATGTCAAGAATATGGAAAAAAAAGTTTTATGTACCACTTATAACTCTTGCGAACACAGTCAGCAAACCCAATCTGCATGTCACATTTGTCCACTAAGCGCATATTGAGGTTGTAGTCCATCACAGCTGCAGGTTTTATAATAGGTTCATTGGTTTCTCTATTCCGCTTGCCAATGTCTACCATTTCGTCTCGGTGAACTGATGTCAACAATGTGACATCACGTTTGTCTTGCCACCGAAATGCCATGATGTCATTGGCAGAAAACACCTGCACATCACCTCTATGAGTGCCTGCGTCGATCCTAGGCATATGTTTACGATTTCCACGCACTGTGCCACATATGTCTGTCATGTTTACTTGCAAGAAATCACTGAGTAAGGGGCTTGTGTACCAGTTATCAGTACAGCGTACCCCCGGATTACGTACTGCTCCAAACTCGAACAATTATGTAAGTGTATTTTTGTAAGTGCTTTTGTAAGTGTATTTTTGGGGGTCTTAACCATTAAATTATCCACACGTAGATATACGTTCACTCGCGTAGCTGACCGAATATTTTGAAAAAAAAAAATCATTTTTTTTTAAAATGAAGAGCACATTTTTATAAACAGGATACGTACCTGGAGTTTACCTGGATAGGCTAAAAAAAAAATTGGGCCAGTACTTACCGAGATATAAGCCCGCCAATTTGGTACTGGATGCTCACCTGACGGCAACATCAAGTCCTGCCGCTTGCAGAATGCCGATATACTTTTTTTTCTAGTTTTTATTTTAATTTATATATTTTTTATGTTCTGATAATTACAATTTACAATAGTTCTTGTGATTTCATAGCCAATCTTTGTTCTAACACTAATATTATGTACTGAAATAGTACTCAAATAGTCACAATCACACCAACAGGTGAACAGTTTCACCTGCCTTGGTCATTTACTATTGTCTATAAATATATATGAAGTATTTATAGGTCCCAGCAATGTTTTAGACATCCTGGAGTATATATGAAACTCCTTGAAGAATGGTGTTATGACAATTGCCAGATAACTACTGATAAGGCAGTGACATTGATGAATGAATGTGTGCAGGGAACCCTTGCTTTTTCACTCTGTCTATCTGTCTGTCTGTCTATCTATCTGTCTGTCTGTCTATCTATCTGTCTATATGTCTGTATCTGTCTGTCTATCTGTCTGTATCTGTCTGTCTATCTGTCTGTATCTGTCTGTCTATCTGTCTGTATCTGTCTGTCTATCTGTCTGTATCTGTCTAGCTCTGCTTATCTGTCTTTCTGTTTGTCTGTGTGCCTGGAGTATATGAAACTCCTTGAAGAATGGTGTGTTGACAAGTGTCAGATAACTCTTGACAGCCCAGTGACATTTGATAAATGTCAGCAGCGCTGGAGGGAACCCTCCCTTTTTCAATATCTGTCTGTCTGTCTGTCTGTCTGTATATGTCTGTATCTGTCTGTCTATCTATCTGTCTGTCTGTCTAGCTCTGTTTATGTCCAACTCTGCTTATCTGTCTGCCTGTGTATGTCTTTCCGTCTGCTTGTCTCAGTCTCAGAGTGCGTCTCGTAAGCCAACAGGTATTATACACGATGCAGAAGTGACCATGCGTATTACTTGCCAGGGGTTTCCATGCTTATTATGTATTATATCTACAAGCATTGTATAGCACTTTGCCTGGAATTTTTGGGTTATCCTAGGTAATTTACAATGTATAATAACTGTACTTATGTGTACATGTGAGAGAGAGACAGAGATATAGGACATATAGATATAGATAGATATATAGACAAAGATATAGACAGACAAAGATATAGACAGACAAAGATATAGACAGATAAAGATATAGACAGACAAAGATATAGACAGACAAAGATATGGACAGATAGAGTTATAGAAAGATAGACAGCCAAAGCCAGCCAGCCTGCCGAATACATAAGAACATAAGAAAGAAGGAACACTGCAGCAGGCCTACTGGCCCATGCAAGGCAGGTCCATGTCACCCCCCAACTTAGACCAATGACCCACCTAGTCAGGTCACATCCTCTGAAGGAAGGAGCATGGCATCAGACATAGTAGCACAAGCTTGTCAGGTCCAACTCATACCCACCCACAGCCACTCATGTACTTTCCTCTTATAAGGGGAGTGTTAATGCGACATATCATTGAATCCCTGGTGTTTGCCACACTATTTGCTCTAGCTGGCACTCAATCGAACTGGTGCTCCCACAAGGTACTAAGTGGTCCCCGATTTGTTTAATACTGCGCACTCTGAGGGCGCAGACCCATTCTCTCATGTCTAGGCGACTCAGGCCTATCGCACTAAATTTGAACGAATGTAAAATAAAACGTAGATGTACGTTCGGTCAGCTACGCGCGTGAACGTATATCTACGTGTGGACAGTTTAAGGGTTAAAGGACTAATCTAATTTACATTATTCCTTATGGGAACAAATTCATTCGGTAACGGCACTTGAACAGCATTCTGGAACGAAATAATGACGTAATCCGGGGGTCCACTGTATTATAATATATGCCCCTTTCCAAGATATGGTTCCATCATTGTTCTAACCACATCGCCAGAGATACCCAATAACTTCCTGGTACGTATCTTACAATGTATTACTGCCAGTGTACACAATAATATCCAATACAAGACCACTTTTACAATCACACAGTACAAATAACTTTATACCAAAGCGTTTCCTCTTGCTTGGTATATACTGCTTGAATGACAGTTAACCTTTGAACAAAATCAAAGACTCATCAATAACAAGCTTCCTGAAGGTATAAAAATACATACAGCACTTTTGTTTCAGGCACATAAACACATTCCTGATCTTATGTAACCTGTCGCTTCTGTCAGGCCTTGTTTTGTCAGAGAAGTGTAGCATACGTAACAGTAGCACAAATCAATTCACTGGTATAATGTCACTGAAAGCTGTGGTTGAAATCAGGCGGTCTGTCGACCAGTATGTGTTGACAGTGTGCTTATACATATGTGGTATAAGCATTATTGTGGCAAAGAACAAATACATCTCTATCACAGTTGTGTCCTTCCACTTGTGTAGGCGTGACCTTGGTGAAAGAATTGTGTTTGCCATGGTGTACTCGTAGTATGTATTGCTTTCCCTGACAATAATGTCCATCAGGGGTTCATCGAAGAATAACTGAAAGCATTCCAGTTCAGTGGCATTGTTCCCAAGTGTACACTTTTGCCATATTCCACTTTGTATTTCATCAAAGTCATGGGGATTGGGAACAAAATTGTCACCTTGCCGCCAATCCCAGATGCGGTCTGCTGTTGGGTACTGGATATTAACAGGTGGTTGTGGTTGTGCAGGCTGTGGTTGTGCAGGTTGTGATTGTGGATGTTGTGGGAGTGTTGGGGTGGTTGAGGGTGGTTTTGGCTGTGCTGAGTTAGCAGCGTGGGTTGTAGTGTGGCCGGCGGCTGGTGCCACATGACTTATGCCACCGCCAACACCACCACTACCATTTGCTGCCCCACGCACATTATTCACCCCCATTGTAACAATATCGTCATCTTCACTATCAGTTCGTGGTGTAGGGCCATGGGATGTACTCATAGATTTACTCCTTTTCCTTGGAATAGCATATGGCACGCTACCAGAACGCATGCTGCCACTTCACTGAAGAATATTCTCCCTGACTGTCGCAACTCAAGCTGCTTTCAATAGCTTGGATATCACTATCATTATCACTTTCACTGCTCACATCTGAGTTCTGTACACGGTGAAATAGTTTCCTCTTTCGTCCTGGTACAGGTGAACGTGAATGAGACGGCCCAGCACCAGATATGGAAGGTTGTGGGTCATCTGGATTTTCATCACTAATTACGTTATCCTGGGCACTGCTTTCGGTCACACCCTCTTCAAAACCTTGAAATTCACTTTCACTGGCAGTTCCATCACTGTTAGAACTATCACTAGGGAACAAAAGACCTCCAATCCGCTGAGGAGTGAGGTACTTCTTACCGCGAGGCATGGGGAACAAGGACTACTAGAATGGAGCTCCCACAATGCACCACTGAGTCCCCGATTTTTTTCCTAGTGTGCACACCCACCATGCAGACCCATTCTCTCACATGTAGGCCTGCCAGCTTTCTCCCCTTTATTTAAGCCGTAAATTTAGCGTTTAAATACGTCCAAAAATTGGCTGAAACATATACAGTGGACCCTCGCCATTCAAATTTAATCCCGTTCCAGGGCTTGTTCTTAACGTGAAATGTTCGGCGATTTTTTTCAAAAAAAATAATGGAAATACAATTAATCCTTTCCCAGAAACCCAAAAAATATATAAAAAAATAAAATTTTAATAAAATTAGCTTCTCATGACAAAAACATTAAATACTACAGTGCTGTACTACTAAAAGTATTAGTAAAAAAATCGTTTTTTTACCCCATTATTGAAGATTGTTGATGGCATATGGAAGAGAGGGAGGAGAGTGAGGGAGGGGGGGGGGGGGTTAGTTTTTGGGAAAGGGAATCCTTCCAGAGGATTTCAGGCCCCAAAGCCCTATCTGGGGTTACTTTTGCTAACAGGGCCAGCTTGGGAGTCACTGGACCTTTAACAAAATAACTGTCCACAGTCCTCTGTTTCTGGCCCCTTTTTAAACATGTTCTGAAGAAGGACATTGTTTGGTCACTGAACATGCTGCTGTTATGGCTTGTTTAGCTTGTTCAGGGTGGTATTTTCACAAAACTTTGCAATCTTTTTCCACATTGTACATCTCCTTAATCTCTGAAGGCCCTTCTTCAGCCCCTTTCCCTTTCCCTCCTTCTCCCGTGAATCAATAGCCTCAAATCTGGTCTGATGCTCTTCTTTTTCCCAGCTCTTGCAGCTCTTGAGTTTTAGCTCTACCCTGTGGCCCTGCACTAACTCTTCCACATCATGACTCACCTCCAACCCCATGGACTTCCCCAAATTTCCCAAAATCAGTCCACAACAGGCACAGGGTGGCAGGGTCGGGGGTCAGCCTCAACCCTTCAAAATTCCTCTGTTGGACACACCTGGCCACAATGGTCTCCAAGCAGGTTCAAAGTCCTTGAAGTCACTCCCTCCCAAGCCTTGCCTATAAGGCCTATGCAGCTGTAGATATTGAAATGATTCTTCCAGAACTCTCAAAGGGTAAATTCACTGTCGAGGTCATTTCAAAGCACTTTTCAAACACTGTTTTTGTGTAGATTTTTTGAAGTTACAGATGACCTGCTGGTCCATGGGCTGGAGGAGAGGAGTGGTGTTGGGGAGGCAAGAACTTCATTTTTATGTTTGAAGTCTTCACCCCGTAGGTCTTCCATGTTTTGAGGATGTGAAGGAGCATTGTCCAGCAACGGGGAGGCATTTTGCCCAAACCCTTTTCCTGTAGGTATTTTCTCACTGGGGCCCAAACACTTCATGGATCCAGTCACTGAAAAGGTGCTTTGTGACCCATGCATTCTGACTGGCTCTCCACAAGACCCCAAATCTACAGTGGTACCTCGACTTACATGTTTTTTCATTCCAGAATGCTGTTCAAGTGCCATTCCAAAGAAATCTCCTTAAAAATGTGTAAAATAACTAGTCCTTTAGCCCCAAAATTAAACCCTGAAACTCCTTTATGAATTTTTCAGCTGCATGTTTGCTGAACTGGCAGCTCCCATGCTTTCCACATTTGTATGCCACTACGATGTTTAGAGTGCGAGGTGAGTAAATAAGATTAAATGAAGGTTCGGGAGTTTTGTAAACAAACCAGTTGTTGCTGTTACCAGCCTGGACACGTATGATTTCTGTTCACTCCGTCAAGCCGACTGGAAGTGAAATAATGCAGTTAGCATTACAATCTCCGTTTCTCTATACTAACACGTCTGAAGGAGGAAAGAATGGGAAGATGTTTTCATAGCTGGACCATGCCCATAATGCTCAGCATATTAGGGGCTTTTGGCATGTACACCCCATTTATACCTAGAACTATGTAGTACATCTTTGTATCATGTCTAAATAAAAATCATTATTATTATTATTATATTAACCCTTTGAGGTCGGTCCCGTACTAGTACGTCATTGCAGCCAGTGTCGGTCACGTACTAGTACGCCTAAATTCTAGTACCTTCAAATCTGGTGGAAGAAAGCTGGCAGGCCTACATATGAAAGAATGGGTCTGCGTGGTCAGTGTGCGCAGTATAAAAAAATCCTGAAGCAAGCAGCGACTTTCAGGTGTATTTTCGTATGGTATTTGTGGTTGTATTCTGGTTTTCTTGGTCTCATTCGATAGAATGGAATATATATTTGAGATGGTGATGATTTTGATTGGTTTACGATGACAAGTACATACCTTGAAACTGAGCGCAAAGTAGCGAAAATGCTCGATTTTTGTCAATGTTCAAGTAAACAAATCATGCCATGCGTCTAATACACATCAACTTGCATGTCTAATATTCTTGCACAAGTGCACTGATATTATTTATACCGTTCTACAATGATGCAATTGTATACATAACAGTAAATCTTCTATTTTTTGTGAGAATAATAATTCAAAATGGAAAGCAAATGTAATGTAAGAGGGGCCTGGAGACGTGACTAATGAACAGAAGATGTTATTTTAGTGCCAGGAATGTCTGCCTTGTTTATTTTGGACCCTATTTTGAAATTGGCATAGTTTGAAATTTGTGTGAAATTGGCAAAATTGCCATTTTCTGACCACTATTTTGGGTAGTTCAATTGGTAAATAGGCGGTTTCTTGTACTCATTCGATAAAAGAAATGGAGTTCTAGCGAAATAGCTATAACTTTAGTAGACTGAAACATTGGAATTTGCAGAAAATAGGGCTCAAAGTGGGCGAAATCGCCGATGCGTAAAATGTCATCGATCCGCTAACCGAGCATAACTCCGTTAGTTTTCCATCAAATTTCATAATTTTGGTGCCGTTATGATCGGAAAAAGAATCTCTGTCATTTCATAAGAAAAATTTTTTTTTTTTTTTTTGAAAATTTTGACCCTGGAAACAAGTTTGGGAGGCCTCTTGACCCCCAAAGGGTTAAGTATGCCCGCCACCATTCTCCCCACCCAAATTTGTAATGACATATTTTATTCTTTCTAGAGTGTATATCAGGTTTTTTATGTTATTTATATTGTTTGTCATATTAGATGAATTTTGATAGATAAATAGCTGTAGGGTTTATAACAGCTTCATGTGAAGTACTATTTCGTCATGCCTCTGACAGAGGGCAATTAATAGTATTAACATTATTTCTTATGGAAATATTAAATCGCCTTTTGAACATTTTGTGTTAAGAACAAGCTCCTGGAACACATTATGTTGAATAGCGAGATCCCCTGATATATTGTATACAAATTTCTTCACAATGCCTCGCCTGAAGAGACAGTATTTGCGTACGATTATCAAGAAGCTTGAAAGGTTAGAACTTTTGAAAAAGGCTGAGAAACGAAGAAGGCAGCAGCAGAGTGAGGCAGCTGGCCACCACCACTGTGGCCACAGTGATCATGTCTTCACCTATACAGTGGTACCCGACTTACGATGGTCCCCAAACTCACCCTTTTATGTAAGTTTATTTTTTAAATGCTTTTGTAAGTGTAATTTTGGGGTCTAAAAGGACTAGTCTATTTTACATCATTCCTTATGGGGATAAATTTGTTTGGTAATGGCACTTGAACAGCATTCTGGAATGAAAAAAATATGTAAGTCGGGTACCACTGTATATATATCTGTCTTGACCACACCTCTGGTTACATATGTGACAATCTTGCCACTAATCATAGATAAACACAAGCTAGGTGTGGGGTTATGGACTGGGAGTTACTAAGTGGGAAGTAAATGGCGGATGCTGCCGCGCTGCGGCATCGCCATCACTCGCCATATTATGCCTATTTTATTCATTCTAGAGTGTATATCATGTTTCTATGTTATTAATATTGTTTATTATGTCATATTAGATGAATTGTGATAGATGAACTGTAGAGTTGAATTTAGCATTATTTTGTCATGCCTCCTGAGAGGCTGGAACGTATTAATTGCATTTCAATTAATTTAACCCTTTCAGGGTCCAAACCGTATTCTCGTCATGAGCTCAGCTCACTCAGATAAGCTTTGAGCGGCAAATTTGGGCCTAGATATGAGAGAATACATCTATGTGGTACGTGTGCACCACATAAAACAAATTCTGCAGCACACAGTGCATAATGAGAGAAAAAACTAAAACCACAATATTTGATTAAAACAGCGACTTTGCAGTGTTTTTCGTATACTTTGTATAGTTGTATTTCGATTTCTTGGTCTCATTTGATAGAATGGAAGATATATTACAGATATAGAGATGATTTTGATTGGTTTTAGTACGCAAAGGGCCCGAAACTGAGCTAAAAATAGCGAAATGTTAAATTTTTGCCTATGTTAAAGGTAAACAGATGACCCACCGCTTCGGCCAGTTGGTGGGTCTAAATACGTTCACAAATTTGTGATATTATTTGTAAAATTATTACAATATTTCATAACAGTAAATCTTTCTTTTTTTTGGTTTGACTAAAAATTCTTATTGAAAAAAAAATAAAAATGGAATTCTTTTTGTAAAGACAGAAAATGTAACAAAGAACAGAGGAAATGTTTTTTAGTCCGGGAATCCTGTTTGTTTATTCTACCCTGTTTTAAAATTGGAATATTTTAATTTTGGGTTTGGAAAAAACCCAATCACTTTATTTTGGTTTTGAAACAGTTGACTGGCGTTTTTTGCTCATGAAAAAAAGAAATACTAGTGAAATACTAAGTTTGGTGACTGGAATAATGTAATTGGCCTAAAAAAGGTCAAAATCCAAAAAAGGCTCTTAAATATCGACACATCAAAATTTCAGACATAGTTTTCCCAAATTTTTAATCAAATTTCATTTTTGTTTTTTTTACCTTCAGAAAAAAAATACTTACCATTTCTAAGAAAAAAAAAGATTTTTTTTTTTAAATTCTTGGGCACTGGCGCACCTTCCAAAAAAGGCCTTGGGCCAAAGGGGTTTAAAAAGGGAAAATTGACTCGGATACGAACAAACAGGGTACAAACAAGGTCACGGGATTGTTGTTAGCCGGTTCCCAATAAAACAACCCTCCGTTTTTTGTATCTCTGTTTTGAGTTTTTTGGGGAAATTTTTCCCCCGTTTTTGTGCTTGATATGGAACCGTCCCAGTGCCCCACACATAAAGCCCGCTAGACTGCTACCCACCTTGTCATGCAGGGACTTTTTATGAGTGAAATCTCCCCGGGTTCATAAAAACATTTATTAACAATTCATTGTTTTTTGATTATTTTGTGACTATAAATAGCTAATAGGCCCAAAAAGCTTAGGGTCCTTTGGTAAAAAAAGGGGAAACAATGGAATTTTAAATTGTAGGCATGCAGGAAGTGTATTATTATTTAAAAGAAAAAAAGGCTAAACCACAAAAA
>WNWK01019684.1:0-37277 GCA_009830355.1 Cherax destructor | reverse complement strand
CCAGATCCTAACCTGCTGTATAAGCGGGGCCCTACAGTAGCCCAGAACCTAACCTGCTGTGTAAGCAGGGCCCTACAGTAGCCTGGAACCTAACCTGATGTATAAGCAGGGCCCTACAGTAGCCTGAAACCTAACCTGCTGTATATGCAGGGCCCTACAGTAGCCTGGAACCTAACCTGCTGTATAAGCAGGGCCCTACAGTAGCCCAGAACCTAACCTGCTGTATAAGCAGGGCCCTACAGTAGCCCAGAACCTAACCTGCTGTAAGTGGGGCCCTATAGTAACCCAGAACCTAACCTGCTGTATAAGCAGGGCACTACAGTAGCCTGGAACCTAACCTGCTGTATAAGTGGGGCCTTATAGTAGCCTGGAGCCTAACCTGCTGTATAAGTGGGGCCCTACAGTAGCCCGGAACCTAGCCTGCTGTATAAGCAGGGCACTACAGTAGCCCAGACCCTAACCTGCTGTATAAGCGGGGACCTACAGTAGCCCAGAACCTAACCTGCTGTGTAAGCAGGGCCCTACAGTAGCCTGGAACCTAACCTGATGTATAAGCAGGGCCCTACAGTAGCCCGGAACCTAACCTGCTGTGTAAGTAGGGCCCTACAGTAGCCCGGAACCTAACCTGCTGTGTAAGCAGGGCCCTACAGTAGCCCGGAACCTAACTTGCTGTAAGCAGGACCTGCGTGTACTTTCTTTCCAAAGATACCTCAAGCCTACATAACAAACAATTGAATTTCACTGTTATCAGAGACATATCCCATAATTTTTGCAATTCTCTAAGAAATATTAAGTGTGATAACCTTTTGTGCTCCACCTGACAGAGTTGAAAGCTTCTGGGTAATGAGGAGGTCCATCAACTTGCATATGTATCTGAACCGTCTAATGTCGTGGACAGCATTGATGAAGTCCAATTTTTTTAAAGTCTCGCCCAACCCATTAAAACCAGCCACCTGTAAAAGAACGAAGAATTAAATAAAAGTGCCTATGATAGCCTTAAGATACAGTAAACTCTCGGTTTAGTTTAGTTAGTTTAATGTCTTTATTATGTACCCCATAACCATCCTATGGGCGGTAGTCAAAGATTACAGAGGTACATAATGGGTCCAGGGACTGGGCCCCAAAGTTTTGATAGCTGAACAAGATACAAAGGTAATGAACCATTCACCTCAAATTTGTATTACTCTTTAGCATTCTTGCATCCCATACAGGTTTCACTTATAGTACAATTATGAACATTTCTAGAGGCTTATGATGGCACATGAGCTGCTTGGTTGCCTCAAGACAACAGGGTAACTGTCATCATCTGAGAGCTAGTCAGAGCCTTACCACTTGCTTTCAGAGAAGGTTAGGTAAATTCTGTCAAGAATCAGGACAAGTGTTTCCTGATGTGGGTCTTAGTCATATGATGACCCGTAGCTGGAGCTTTTGGTTATCTGACCGAGGCCTTCCATTGGCTTACCTCTCCACCCCTTTAAAAATGATTGTAGTTCCCTTTTAGGCAATCCAGGGGGTGACCATATGTTACTCAGTGTGGGGGGTAATTGGTTTGATTCAAAGCAAGTTAAGTGCAGCTCCAATTCCTTATATCAAGAGCACTTCACAAGCATAAAATTTTTTACGAATGTTAGTTATAAAAATTTTAATCTAAGATAACAGTGCATAAGTGTTTGCAATAAGGCTAATTGAATGCTTAGCTTCACATCAAGAAGCATAAATAATACATATCTTTCGTAAAAAGGATACGTATAAATAAAATGGTGAAAATATATCTTTGGTAAAAGGCATACGTATAAATAAAATGGTGAAAATATATCTTTGGTAAAAGGCATACGTATAAATAAAATGGTGAAAATACGTAACCAAGACAGGACTCGCAGCAATTTATTCAAGTTGGACAAATTTAGAGTTGCAAAGAATATAGGGAATAACAAAAAAAGGCACAATACCTTGACGGGAACAATACACAAATAACGCGCACATAGGAAAGAGAAACTTACCACGACGTTTCGGTCTGACTTGGACCATTTACAAAGTCACACTAACACAAAGGAGAGGAGGGAGTACGTATATAGGCCAGCAGACAGGGACGGGACAAGAGAGGTAGTAGTACTACCTCTACCACTACCTCTCTTCCTCCTTTCCTACTTCCTCTCTTGTTCCGTCCCTGTCTGCTGGCATATATATACAGTGGTCCCTCGGTTTTCGTGCATCTCCAAACTCGAACATTTATGTAAGTGTATTTTCGTAAGTGCTGTTGCAAGTGTATTTTTGGGGGTCTGAAATAGACTAACCTACGTGACATTATTTCTTAAGGAAGTAAATTCGTTCGGTAATGGCACTTAAGCAGCATTCTGGAACGAATTTTCGACGAAAACCGAGGGACCACTGTACAGTGGACCCCCGGTTTTCGTGATTTTTTTCGTTCCAGAATGCTGTTCAAGTGCCTTACCAAACGAATTTATTCCCATAAGGAATAATTTAAAGTAGACTAGTCCTTTTAGACCCCCAAAAATACACTTACATAAAAGGGCGAGTTTGGAGCATCACGAACACTGGGGGTCCACTGTACTCCCTTCTTCTCTCCTTTTTGTTAGTGTGACTTTGTAAATGGTCCAAGTTGGACTAAAACAACATCGTAAGCTCCTCTATCCTATGTGTGGGTTATTTGTATAATATAGGGATGAAATATTTGACAATGAATTAGTAGACAAGGTGTACAAACACCCAGGAATAGTCACTTTAAAGTGAGAACTTTGGGAAGGACAGGCTAGAGAGGTACATGAGTGGGTGCAAGTTGAACCTACCTAGTATGGGCCAATAGGCCTACTACAGTTCTCCATTGCGTTCTCACCTCTTTGGTGTTGCGTGTGTAGATACGACAATACGGCTGAGGAACCATTAACTCACCACGGCTCCCACGTCTTGATAACAAACCCAACTCTTCAGCTTCCATGCTCTCCTGCGTGTCAGTAACATTTAATCTGTAGAACAATACACTACTATATTCTGTGTTGTACAACAATACACTACTATATTCTGTGTTGTACAACAATACACTACTATATTCTGTGTTGTACAACAATACACTACTATATTCTCTGTTATAGAACAATACACTACTATATTCTCTGTTGTAGAACAATACACTACTTTATTCTTTGCTGTTTACCTGGAGAGGGTTTCGGGGGTCAATGCCCCTGCGGCTCGGTATGAGACCAGGCCTTATGGTGGATTAAGGTCTGATCAACCAGACTGTTACTGCTGGCCGCACGCAAACTGACGTATGAACCAAAGCCCAGTTGGTCAGATACTGACTTTAGGTGCCTGTCCAGTGCCTTCTTGAAGACAGCCAGGGATCTATTGGTAATCCCCCTTATGTATGCTGGGAGGCAGTTGAAGTGTCTTGGGCCCCTGACACTTATTGTGTTATCTCTCAGTGTACCTGTGGCGCCCCTGCTTTTCATTGGGGGAATGTTGCATGCATCTCCTGCCGTGTCTTTTGCTTTCATAGGGAGTGATTTTCGTGTGCAGGTTTGGTACCAATCCCTTCAGGACCTTCCAAGTGTATACGTATTATCATGTATCTCTCTCTCGCCTGTGTTCCAGGGAATACAAATCAAGGACCTTCAACTGTTCCCAGTAATTTAGGTGCCTTATCGTACTTATGTGTGCCATGAAAGTTCTTTGTACACTCTCCAGGTCAGCAATGTCGCCAGCCTTGAAGGGGGTAGTTAGTGTACAGCAGTATTCCAGCCTAGAGAGAACAAGCGATTTAAAGAGAATCATCATGGGCTTGGTGTCCCTAGTTTTGAAGGTTCTCATTATCCATCCTATCATTTTCCTAGCAGATGCGGTAGATACATTGTTGTGGTCTTTGAAGGCAAGATTGTAGAGCAATACATAACATTATTTTCTCCTGGAGGCTAGCAACATTTCATCCACTGAAAGATCACATAAATAAGACACTGAGAAACTCCCATATGCAACACCAGCCAATTTAAAAATAAGGCTTTAGATATATGAATGGGGAACTGCTTACATGTATGACCAAAATTAGGATATGCAGTGGGGGTAGGAACAATAAAATAACTAAAACAACTGTTCACAAACATATTTTTTATAAACATAGCGGCCGTTTCCCACTAAGGCAGGGTGACCCGAAAAAGAAGAAACACTTTCATCATTATTCACTCAAACATATAATCAACCAAGATTCAATGTGCATTGGCGGTAGGGGGCAATAAAATGACTGAAAAAACTGTTCACAAACCTAGCCAAAATTGAATATGGAGTGGTGATATACTGTAAGCCATATAAAAAGAATGTTGAAAAGTTGGTGTCCCATAGATGGGTTGGTAGCACACTGTGCTCATACACTGAGGTCCGGGGGTCGATCCCCGGAACAGGTGGAAACATCGTACATGTTTCCTTACACCAGTTGTCTATGTTCACCCATCAGTAAAATGGGTACCTGGGTGTTAGTGGACTGGTGTGGGTCACATCCTGAGGACAAAATTGACCTAATTTGCTTGAAATGCTCAGCATAACAAGGGGCTTTCTATATAGTAGTATGTCATTGATGTCAGCTATGGTCTGTATACATACCTTGTACATGTACTGTACTTGTAGAAATAAAGATTACGTATTATAAAAAAATAAATAATGGCTACCACAACTAAAAAAAAGGGAGAGTTATAAAAAGAGTGAAGACATCAGACATGCTCTCAGTAAGTGAAATACGACTAACATTATCAAGGGATAATTAAGTTTATTTAGGTACAGATTCACATCTGTACAATTATCATACATAGCATAAATTATCCAGAATAACCCATAAAAGTCAAAGTTGTATCATGTGCTTGTAGAAATAAATATTATTATCAATTATTATTATTAGTTATTATTAATGGGGTCCTTGACTTATTTCTTGGAAGTGATAAGTGTACTTGTACTTAAACTTAGCCACCTATTTACACGCGACCAGGTAATCACGAGGCCACATACACACACACACACTCCCCCAACCCCAATATTCTCCCAGGTCCACAGTTTTAGAAAAGAAGTTGAAGGTTTGGTACACAAACACGGATGGAATAATGAATAAATATGAGGAGTGGAATGAAAGAATCAATGAGAAGTCCCCAGACATCATAGCAGTCACAGAAACGAAACTCTCTGAGACAATAACAGACGCAATCTTCCCACCGGGATATCAGATCCTGAGGAAAGATATAAGGAGCAGGGGGAGAGGAGGGGTCGCACTGCTCGTAAGGAACCATTGGAGATTCGAGGAAATGGAAGGAATGGAGGTGTGTCGAGAAAGGGACTTTATAGTAGGTACCATCCAGTATGGGGAGCACAAGATAGTCATTGCAGTGATTTATAACCCACCACAGAACTGCAGGAGGCCAAGAGAGGAATATGAAGAGAACAACAGAGCAATGGTGGACACACTGGCTGAGGTGGCAAGAAGAGCTCACTCAAGCAGAGCAAAGTTACTGGTTATGGGTGATTTCAACCACAGGGAGATCGATTGGGAAAACCTGGAGCCACATGGGGGTCCCGAAACATGGAGAGCCAAGATGATGGATGTGGTACTGGAAAACCTCATGCATCAACATGTCAGGGACACTACCAGAGAGAGTGGGGAGGATGAACTAGCAAGACTGGACCTCATGTTCACCCTGAGCTGTTCAGACATTGAGGACATCACATATGAGAGGCCCCTGGGAGCCAGTGACCATGTGGTTCTGAGCTTTGAGTGCATAGTAGAGTTACAAGAGGAGAGGGTAACAGGAGTTGAATGGGAAAAGCCGGGACTACACGGGTATGAGGAACTTCCTGCAGGAGGTTAAGTGGGACAGAGAAATGGTAGGAAAGTCAGTAAACGAAATGATTGAATACGTAACAACAAAATGCAAGGAGGCAGAGGAAAGGTTTGTTCCCAAGGGTAACAGAAATAATGGGAAGACCAGAACAAGCCCCTGGTTTACGCGAAGGTGTAGGGAGGCAAAGACTAAGTGCACTAGAGAATGGAAAAAGTACAGAAGGCAAAAGACCCAGGAAAATAAGGAGATTAGTCAAAGAGCCAGAAACGAATATGCACAGATAAGGAGGGAGGCCCAGCGACAGTACGAAAATGACATAGCATCGAAAGTCAAATCTGACCCGAAACTGGTGTATAGTCACATTAGGAGGAAGACAACAGTCAAAGATCAGGTGATCAGGCTGAGGAAAGGTGGGGAACTCACAAGAAATGATCAAGAGGTATGTGAGGAGCTCAACACGAGATTTAAGGAGGTATTTACAGTGGAGACATGCATGTCGTAAGAGGCGACTAAAATGCCGGGAGCAAGGGGCTAGTAACCCTTTCTCCTGTATATATTACTAAATGTAAAAGGAGAAACTTTCGTTTTTCCTTTTGGGCCACCCTGCCTCGGTGGAAAATGGCCGACCTGTTGAAAGAAAGATTTACAGTGGAGACAGGAAGAACTCTGGGAAGACAGAACAGAGCGGGACATCAACAAGGAATATACCAACAAGTGTTGGATGACATACACACAACTGAGGAGGAGGTGAAGAAGCTGCTAAGTGACCTTAATACCTCAAAGGCGATGGGACCGGACAACATCTCCCTGTGGGTCCTTAGAGAGGAAGCAGAGATGCTGTGTGTGCCACTAACAACAATCTTCAACACATCCCTTGAAACTGGGCAACTACCTGAGGTATGGAAGACGGCAAATGTAGTTCCCGTTTTTAAGGAGACAGAAACGAGGCACTAAACTATAGATCAGTGTCACTGACGTGTATGGTGTGCAAAGTCATGGAGAAGATTATCAGGAGGAGAATGGTAAAGCACCTGGAACGGAACAAGATTATAAACGACAACCAGCACGAATTCATGGAAGGCAAATCCTGTGTCACAAACCTTCTGGAGTTCTATGACAAAGTAACAGAAGACACGAGAGAGAGGGGTGGGTTGATTGCATTTTCTTGGACTGCAAAAAGGCCTTTGACACAGTTGCTCACAAGAGATTAGTGCAGAAGCTAGAGGATCAGGGGGGTATAACAGGAAGGGCACTGCAATGGATCAGAGAATACCTGACAGGGAGGCAACAACGGGTCATGGTACATGATGAGGTATCACAGTGGGTGTCTGTAACGAGCGGGATCCCACAGGGGTCAGTCCTAGGACCAGTGCTATTCTTGGTATATGTGAATGACATAAGGGAAAGACTCAGAAGTGTCCCTGTTTGCAGATGATGTGAAGTTAATGAAGAGAATTAAATCAGATGAGGATTAGGCAGGACTTCAAAGAGACCTGGACAGGCTGAACACCTGGTCCAGCAACTGGCTTCTCGAATTTAAGCCCGCCAAATGCAAAGTCATGAAGATCGGGGAAGGGCAAAGAGGACCGCAGACAGAGTATAGGCTAGGTGGCCAAAGACTGCAAACCTCACTCAAGGAGAAAGATCTTGGGGTGAGTATAACACCGAGCACGTCTTTGGAAGCACACATCAACCAGATAACTGGTGCAGCATATGGGCGCCTGGCAAACCTGAGAATAGCGTTCCAATACCTAAGTAAGGAAACGTTCAAGACACTGTACACCGTCTACGTCAGGCCCATACTAGAGTATGCAGCACCAGTTTGGAACCCACACCTGGTCAAGCCCATCAAGAAATTAGAGAAAGTGCAAAGGTTTGCGACAAGGTTAGTTCCAGAGCTAAGGGGAATGTCCTACGAAGAAAGGTTAAGGGAAATCGGCCTGACAACACTGGAGGACAGGAGGGTTAGGGAAGACATGATAACGACATACAAAATAATGCATGAAATAGACAAGGTGTATAGACAGGATGTTCCAGAGAGGGGACACAGAAACAAGGGGTCACAATTGGAAGTTGAAGACTCATCTGAGTCAAAGGGATGTTAGGAAGTATTTCTTCAGCTATAGAGTTTTCAGGAAGTGGAATAGTCTAGCAAGAGATGTAGTGGAGGCAGGAACCATACATAGTTTTAAGACGCGATATGATAAAGCTCATGGAGCAGGGAGAGAGAGGACCCAGTAGCGATCAGTGAAGAGGCGGGGCCAGGAGCTAAGTCTCGACCCCTGCAACCACAATTAGGTGAGTACAATTAGGTGGGTGAGTACGCACCAACGTACACACACACCCGCCCACGTACACACACCCGCCCACGTACACACACCCGCCCACGTACACACACCCGCCCACGTACACACACCCGCCCACGTACACACACCCGCCCACGTACACACACCCGCCCACGTACACACACCCGCCCACGTACACACACCCGCCCACGTACACACCCGCCCACGTACACACACCCGCCCACGTACACACACCCGCCCACGTACACACACCCGCCCACGTACACACACCGCCCACGTACACACACCCGCCCACGTACACACACCCGCCCACGTACACACCCGCCCACGTACACACACCCGCCCACGTACACACACCCGCCCACGTACACACACCCGCCCACGTACACACCCCGATGGCATGGTGGCTAGCGCTCTTGCTTCACGCACGGAGGGCCCGGGTTCAATTCCCGGCGGGGCCGAAACATTTCGAAGTGTTTCGTTACACACACACACACACATACATACATACAACAGGCCTAGTGTCTAATCGACATGTGCCTAGGACAAAATGGTAACTAACACCCGCCCACGTACACACACCCGACCACGTACACACACCCGCCCACGTACACACACCCGCCCACGTACACACACCAGTTTGGCAGCTCCCACAGTCACTCACCTGGAGCCGCCCAGCACTGGAAGCAACACTATCTCTCTCCCCCTTGCTTCCTCCCACCTCTTTTATCTACCTCCCTCCCCACCCTCTCTGTCTCTAACAAACACACAATACACAACAGGCCAGGTGTCTATCGACAAGTCTTTGACAACTGGTAACTAACACACACACCTCTTCGGGGCCAGGAGCTGAGTCTCGACCCCTGCAACCACAATTAGGTGAGTACAGGATCCATACATAGCTTTAAGAAGAGGTATGACAATGCTCATGGAGCAGGAAGTGACCCAGTAGCGACAGTGAAGAGGCGGGGCCAGGAGCTGTGAATCAACCCCTGCAACCACAACTAGGTGAGTACACACACACTGGACACTGAAGACAGGAGAGCTAGGGGGGGGAACATGATAGCGACATATAAAATACTGAGAGGAATCGACAAGGTGGACAGAGACAGGATGTTCCAGAGATGGGACACAGCAACAAGGGGACACAGCAACAAGGGGACACAGCAACAAGGGGACACAGCAACAAGGGGTCACAGTTGGAAGTTGAAGACTCAGATGAATCACAGGGATGTTAGTAAGTATTTCTTCAGTCACAGAGTGGTCAGGAAGTGGAATAGTTTGGGAAGTAATGTAGTGGAGGCAGGATCCATACATAGCTTTAAGAAGAGGTATGATTAAGCTCATGGAGAAGGAAGAGAGTGAACCTAGTAGCGACCAGCGAAGAGGCGGGGCCAGTACACACACACACGCAGCTCCTGGCCCCGCCCATGTGTGTGTGACTCGACCCCTCCAGCCACAAATAGTCAAGTACCTGGAGACGAATACAAAAAAAATAGCAACATACTAAATTAAACCCAGGGCTAAAACACAGTACTATTTTAGTTGTACTTTGAATTCAATCTAAAATTAATCTAAAAAAGTTGTTTCATATTGTTGCACAATAACATGTAACTTCACATTGTTGCACAATAACATCTAACTTTGTTGCACAATAACATCTAACTTTGTTGCACAATAACATCTAACTTCACATTGTTGCACAATATTTATATAGACGTTGAGTCAAGCAGGATAGAGGTGTGTTTCTAGGCTGATGCCTCTGTGTTGTGTTATAGTGTTGCGGGAAGTGACTTGGATCACAACACTATGTAGGGTGAGGTTTGTCAGGACACAGCACAAGTGTTTCCTGACGCTGGTCTGAGTTATATGACCCACAACTGGAGATTTTGGTCATCTGACCGAGGCCTTCCGCTGGCTTACCCCTCCACCTCTAAAAATTATAGATACGATTATACCATTATGTAGTTATGTATACCAAAGATGTGGAGAACTGTGGTAAACATGTACGTTCAGGAGGTTAGTAAGTTGATTTACGTACAAGTACACGTAAATACAGTTATCATACATAGTGTAAATTACTAGAATACCCCCCCCCCCCTCACCCAAAAAAAAAGTCAAATTAAGTGACTTATTTCCATTGAGATCCTAGTTGCCAGTAATTAAAGTTTATAATAATTATTTCAACCAGTACATGTACAAGGTATACACAAAGGGGCAGTAAAGCAATAGCAAAGAACTACAGACCAATAGCGCTAACGTCCCATATCATAAAAATCTTTGAAAGGGTTCTAAGAAGCAAGATCGCCACTCATCTAGATACCCATCAATTACACAACCCAGGACAGCATGGGTTTAGAGCAGGTCGCTCCTGTCTGTCCCAACTACTGGACCACTACGACAAGGTCCTGGATGCTCTAGAAGACAAACAGAATGCAGATGTTATATACACAGACTTTGCAAAAGTCTTTGACAAGTGCGACCATGGTGTAATAGCACACAAAATGCGTGATAAAGGAATAACAGGAAAAGTTGGTAGATGGATCTATAATTTCCTAACAAGTAGAACACAAAGAGTAGTAGTCAACAGAGTAAAGTCTGAGGCAGCTACTGTGAAAAGCTCTGTTCCACAAGGCACAGTACTTGCTCCCATCCTGTTCCTCATCCTCATATCGGACATAGACAGGGATATAAGCCACAGTGCTGTGTCTTCCTTTGCAGATGACACCCGAATCTGTATGACAGTGTCCACCGTTGAAGACACTGCAAGACTCCAAGCAGACATAAACCAAATCTTTAAATGGGCTGCAGAAAACAATATGAAGTTCAATGATGAGAAATTTCAATTTCTCTGATATGGAAAACGTGAAGAAATTAAAATCTCATCAGAGTATAAAACAAATTCCAACCACACAATAGAGCGAAAAACTAACGTCAAAGACCTGGGAGTGATCATGACAGACGATCTCACCTTCAAGGACCATAAAACTGTATCAACCGCATCTGCCAGAAAAATGACAGGATGGATAATGAGAACCTTCAGAACCAGGGATGCCAATACCATGTTTACACTTTTCAGGTCGCTTGTTCTATCTAGGCTGGAATATTGCTGCACACTAACTGCACCTTTCAAGGCAGGTGAAATTGCTGACCTAGAAAATGTACAGAGAACCTTCACGGCACGCATAACTGCGATAAACCACCTCAATTACTGGGAACACTTGAAGTTCCTTAACCTGTACTCTCTAGAACGCAGGCGGGAGAGATACATTATTATATACACTTGGAAAATCCTAGAGGGATTAGTACCAAACTTGCACACGAGAGTCGCTCCTTGCGAAAGCAAAAGACTCGGCAGACGATGTAACATCCCCCCAATGAAAAGCAGGGGTGCCACTAGCACGCTGAAAGACAACACAATAAGTGTCAGGGACCCAAGACTGTTCAACTGCCTCCCAGCATACATAAGGGGGATTACAAATAGACCCCTGGCTGTCTTCAAGCAGGCACTGGACAGGCACCTAAAGTCGGTGCCTGACCAGCCAGGCTGTGGTTCGTACGTTGGACTGCGTGCGGCCAGCAGTAACAGCCTGGTTGATCAGGCTCTGATCCAACATGACGCCTGGTCACAGACCGGGCCGCAGGGGCGTTGACCCCTGGAACTCTCTCCAGGTAAACTCCAGGTAAGACCATAGCTGACATCACTGACATACTACTATATAGAAAGCCCCTTGTTATGCTGAGCATTTCCCGCAAATTAGGACAGTTTTGTCCCAGGATGCGACCCACACCAGTCCACTAACACCCAGGTACCTATTTTACTGCTAGGTGAACATGGACAGCAGGTATCTTTAAGGAAACACGTCCTAATGTTTGCATGTCTTTGTTAAGTAAGGGTTTGAGGTGTGTTGCTGAAGTGGATTTTCAAGCACAGATGATACACGTCAGGTTCTCAAGCACAGATGATACACGTCAGGTTCTCAAGCACAGATGATACACGTCAGGTTCTCAAGCACAGATGATACACGTCAGGTTCTCAAGCACAGATGATACACGTCAGGTTCTCAAGCACAGATGATACACGTCAGGTTCTCACCACATGATACACGTCAGGTTCTCAAGCACATGATACACGTAGGTTCTCAAGCACACATGATACACGTCAGGTTCTCAGCACACATGATACACGTCAGGTTCTCAAGCACACATGATACACGTCAGGTTCTCAAGCTACACATGATACACGTCAGGTTCTCAAGACACATGATACACGTCAGGTTCTCAAGCACAATGATACACGTCAGGTTCTCAAGCACACATGATACACGTCAGGTTCTCAAGCACAATGATACACGTCAGGTTCTCAAGCACACATGATACACGCCAGGTTCTCAAGCACAATGATACACGTAGGTTCTCAAGCCACATGATACACGTCAGGTTCTCAAGCACACATGATACACGTCAGGTTCTCAGCACAATGATGAACGCGTTCTGCAGGTTCTCCAAGCACACATGATACACGTCAGGTTCTCAAGCACATGATACACGTCAGGTTCTCAAGCACACATGATACACGTCAGGTTCTCAAGCACCAGATGATACACGTCAGGTTCTCAAGCACATGATACACGTCAGGTTCTCAAGCACATGATACACGTCAGGTTCTCAAGCACACATGATACACGTCAGGTTCTCAAGCACATGATACACGTCAGGTTCTCAAGCACATGATACACGTCAGGTTCTCAAGCACAATGATACACGTCAGGTTCTCAAGCACACATGATACACGTCAGGTTCTCAAGCACAGATGATACACGTCAGGTTCTCAAGCACACATGATACACGTCAGGTTCTCAAGCACAATGATACACGTCAGGTTCTCAAGCACAGATATACACGTCAGGTTCTCAAGCACACATGATACACGTCAGGTTCTCAAGCACAATGATACACGTCAGGTTCTCAATCACATGATACACGTCAGGTTCTCAAGCACAGATGATACACGTCAGGTTCTCAAGCACACATGATACACGTCAGGTTCTCAAGCACATGATACACGTCAGGTTCTCAAGCACATGATACACGTCAGGTTCTCAAGCACACATGATACACGTCAGGTTCTCAAGCACATGATACACGTCAGGTTCTCAAGACACATGATACACGTCAGGTTCTCAAGCAAAATGATACACGTCAGGTTCTCGCAATGATACCGCGTTCTCAGCACATATACGTCGGTTCTCAAGCAACATGATACACGTCAGGTTCTCCACATGATACGTCAGGTTCTCGCACAGATCACGTCAGGTTCTCAAGCACATACGTCAGGTTCTCAAGCATGATCACGTCAGGTTCTCGCACAGATGATTCACTATCGTCAGGTCTCAAACATGATACGTCAGGTTCTCAAGCACAATGATACTCAGGTTCTCGCACATGATACAGCGTTCTCACACTGATACGTCAGGTTCTCGCACAGATGAACACGTCAGGTTCTCACCATATACACGTCAGGTTCTCAGCACAATGATACACGTCGGTTCTCGCAATGATACACGTCAGGTTCTCAGCACATGATACCGCGTTCTCAAGCACATGATACTCAGTTCTCAGCACAATGATACACGTCAGGTTCTCAGCACATATATCAGGTCTACGTCGTCGTTCTCACAACATGATACGTCAGGTTCTCAAGCACATGATACACGTCAGGTTCTCAAGCACACATGATACACGCAGGTTCTCAACACAATGATCACGTCAGGTTCTGCACAATGATACGTCAGGTTCTCAAGCACATGAATACACGTTCAGGTTCTCAAGCACAATGATACACGTCAGGTTCTCAAGCACACATGATACAGGGTCAGAGTTTCTCACACATGATACAGTCAGGTTCTCAGCACATGATACGTCGGTTCTCAAGCACACATGATACGTCAGGTTCTCAAGCACAATGATACGTCAGGTTCTCAAGCACATGATACACGTCAGGTTCTCAGCACAATGATACACGTCAGGTTCTCAAGACACATGATACGTCAGGTTCTCAGCACATGATACACGTCAGGTTCTCAAGCACATGATACACGTCGTTCTCAAGCACATGATACGTCAGGTTCTCAAGCACATGATACATCAGGTTCTCAAGCACATGATACCGTCGTTCTCAACACTATACGTGGTTCTGCATGTACGTCAGGTTCTGCACAATGATACACGTCAGGTTCTCAGCACAATGATACACGTCAGGTTCTCAGCACATGATACACGTCAGGTTCTCAAGCACAATGATACACGTCAGGTTCTCAAGCACAATGATACACGTCAGGTTCTCAAGCACATGATACACGTCAGGTTCTCAAGCACATGATAACGTCAGGTTCTCAAGCACAATGATACACGTCAGGTTCTCACACAATGATACACGTCAGGTTCTCAAGCACATGATACACGTCGGTTCTCAAGCACATGATACGTCAGGTTCTCAGCACAATGATACACGTCAGGTTCTCAAGCACAATGATACACGTCAGGTTCTCAAGCACACATGATACACGTCAGGTTCTCAAGCACATGATACACGTCAGGTTCTCAGCCAAGACAGGTTCTGCATGATACACGTCAGGTTCTCAACATGATACACGTCAGGTTCTCAAGCACAATGATCACGTCGGTTCTCAAGCACAATGATACACGTCAGGTTCTCAAGCACAATGATACACGTCAGGTTCTCAAGCACATGATACACGTCAGGTTCTCGCACAATGATACACGTCAGGTTCTCAGCACAATGATACACGTCAGGTTCTCAAGCACAATGATACGTCAGGTTCTCAGCACCATGATACGTCAGGTTCTCAAGCACATGATACGTCAGGTTCTCAAGCACATGATACACGTCAGTTCAGACACATGATACGTCAGGTTCTCAAGACATGATACGTCAGGTTCTCAGCACACATGATACACGTCAGGTTCTCAAGCACAATGATACACGTCAGGTTCTCACACATGATACACGTCAGGTTCTCAAGCACAATGATACACGTCAGGTTCTCAAGCACACATGATACAGTCAGGTTCTCAAGCACATGATACACGTCAGGTTCTCAAGCACACATGATACACGTCAGGTTCTCAAGCACAATGATACACGTCAGGTTCTCAAGCACAATGATACACGTCAGGTTCTCAAGCACAATGATACACGTCAGGTTCTCAAGCACACTGATACACGTCAGGTTCTCAAGCACACATGATACACGTCAGGTTCTCAAGCACACATGATACACGTCAGGTTCTCAAGCACACATGATACACGTCAGGTTCTCAAGCACACATGATACACGTCAGGTTCTCAAGCACACATGATACACGTCAGGTTCTCAAGCACATGATACACGTCAGGTTCTCAAGCACACATGATACACGTCAGGTTCTCAAGCACACATGATACACGTCAGGTTCTCACACATGATACACGTCAGGTTCTCAAGCACACATGATACACGTCAGGTTCTCAAGCACACTTGATACACGTCAGGTTCTCAAGCACACATGATACACGTCAGGTTCTCAGCACATGTCACGTCAGTTCTCAGCACATGATACACGTCAGGTTCTCAAGCACACATGATACACGTCAGGTTCTCAAGCACACATGATACACGTCAGGTTCTCAAGCACAGATGATACACGTCAGGTTCTCAAGCACAATGATACACGTCAGGTTCTCAAGCACACATGATACACGTCAGGTTCTCAAGCACACATGATACACGTCAGGTTCTCAAGCACATGATACACGTCAGGTTCTCAAGCACACATGATACACGTCAGGTTCTCAAGCACACATGATACACGTCAGGTTCTCAAGCACACATGATACACGTCAGGTTCTCAAGCACACATGATACACGTCAGGTTCTCAAGCACATCATAGTTAAGAATGATACACGTCAGGTTCTCAAGCACAGATGATACACGTCAGGTTCTCAAGCACATGATACACGTCAGGTTCTCAAGCACACATGATACACGTCCGGTTCTCAAGCACACATGATACACGTCAGGTTCTCAAGCACACATGATACACGTCAAGTTCTCAAGCACACATGATACACGTCAGGTTCTCAAGCACACATGATACACGTCAGGTTCTCAAGCACACATGATACACGTCAGGTTCTCAAGCACAGATGATACACGTCAGGTTCTCAAGCACACATGATACACGTCAGGTTCTCAAGCACACATAATACACGTCAGGTTCTCAAGCACACATGATACACGTCAGGTTCTCAAGCACACATGATACACGTCAGGTTCTCAATCACACATGATACACGTCAGGTTCTCAAGCACACATGATACACGTCAGGTTCTCAAGCACACATGATACACATCAGGTTCTCAAGCACACATGATACACGTCAGGTTCTCAATCACACATGATACACGTCAGGCAGCTAAATGAGGGATATAAATATTAGCAGCGTAGTCTGTGGTACATAACGAAATTTAGAATCCCTACAGTCTTGTATACTTTTGTTGAAATATGTTGGATATGAGCATTAATTAAGGGGCACGTCAGTTCCCTGTTGTAATAATATCTTGTTTATTCCCTATAATCTACCTTGTCCATAATTACTATCGCATTTGCTTTGTCTCCTTTCGTAAGGTGAAGTGTAGGATCTTTCCTTAATTCATGGTATAACTTAACAAATCTTTGAGGACAATTAAGCGAAGCTCAGACCTCTGCAACACAATTGTCCTCAAATATTTGTTAAGTTATACCATGAATTAAGGAAAGATCCTGGACTTCACCTTACGAAAGGAGACAAAGCAAATGCGATAAATGGACAAGGTAAATTATAGGGATAAAATAAACACGATATTAGGAGCAGGGCAACTCACGCGCCTCTTAAATTATAATTTCTTGTCCATAAAGAAGCTACTAACATGGCTAAACATTTTGACCAGACGAACCCTAATACTTCCACACTACTTAAGACTAGTTATCTTTTTTTTGTTCAAAGTTAACTATGGTGCTTAATGACAAAGGGTTTATATTATAAAAAAGGTTTGCCATCAGCAAAAAGTGCTAGTTCCACATGCTAGGTAGAGTTAGGTAGGCCACTGATGTAGACGAAAAAAAGGGAGGGGCCAAAGTACCCCCCCTGGCGGGGAAGGTCGGAAATCTAAATTCCTTGATAGGATACTAGATGACAGTCAAGGACTTGCATGTCCTTCCTCTTAGCAGGTACGACTCTACAAGGCCGTCAATTAGGGGCATATATATATATATATATATATATATATATATATATATATATATATATATATATATATATATGAATAAAAACGTGATAACACCGTACCGTTGCTGAAAAAAATCATCATTGAAAAAGGAATTTTTGGCGACGTTTCGGTCGGTCTTGGACCAATGTCAAATCACAACCGGTCCAGTACAGACCGAAACGCCACCATAAAGTTCCTATGTGCAGGGTTTTGATGATTATAACTATTAAAAAAAAAAAAGACAACGGTGAAATACATTCGTGGTGGGAGTGGATATGAGAATAAAATGCGAGGCTAAGTAATGCGTGGCTGTGCAGCGCATGTTGGGACACTTGGCTACACACACTGGGGTACAAGGCACTTCACCAGGAAATGATTCACCAGGTTTTTGTTCACTGCTGCGTCCGGTTGCATGTTTACCCCTTGTTTACCTGTTGACTGTTCCTGTAACCAGACTTCCTGGTTGAGGGCTTGGGAGTCTATTGGTGCTTGCTGCACGCAGTCCAACATAAGCACCACAACCCGGCTGACCAACAACTAGGCTTTACAGTTTAGACAAAAGCCATCGGACTTTATTGAAAAAGAATCTAACCTAAAATAATTTTTTAAGGAACACTGGTATAGGATGAGTTTACTGATCCACTGACTGTTCAACTGCCTCCCAGCATACATAAGGGGGATTGCCAATAGACCCCTGGCTGATTCAAGGAGGTGGACAGATACCTAAAGTCAGTATCTGACCAGCCGGGCTCTGGTTCATACGTTGGTTTACGTGCGGCCAGCAATAACAGCCTGTTTAATCAGGCCCTGATACACCGCAAGGCCTAGTGGAGAGGGCCGAGGGGCGCTGACCCCCGAAACACCCTTCAGGTGTACACAGGATGAGCATGGGATGCACAGCATACTAGCGGCTCGGGCAGCACACTGCATGGCTTCAGGATGCTGTGTAGTTGGGATCATGGGTGTTGCTTGCTTGCATCAAACACTCATCAGCTGATAATCCGAATGGTATTTTGATTTGAGAATTTTCACGTGTAAAAAAAGTAGGCCCATTCCAAAAAAATTCTAAAGTAGATGGCATTTTCTCCTAACATTGGGATACCTTTATCGGAAACATATCGCTGCTGGGATTTTGAGATTTATCACTTAAATAAGTACAGAAAAACGTGCTTAAACGTTTATTTTATTGCATATTTCAGCGTTTCGGTACAGTTTCAAGCCTTTTCTGATAAACCATTTTTTGCTAAAATAGACGTTACTTAAAAAAAAATATTATTTGGCTTATTCTTACCATAAAATGTACTTGTGGCAGCAGTGATCAAGTTCCCAGAACCAAAACGTTTTTAATAAAGGAAAAGGAATGCGGTCGTGTTCATGTCCCGCTCGTTGGTAGTCATTTATCTCTCGTGGGTGGATGCATTCAGGGGTGAGATGAAAAGCTGAAAGCCACCTGCCTGAAGGCTGGCTGCCTTGGACCAAAACGTCTAGCGTTAGCTGGGCGCCAAGGTATTGAGTCTTGACCAGTGTGGTACGGTGGTAGAGCACTGCGTACCTTGTTCCAAGGTGCGTAGGTTCGATTCTCCTGCGACCTGAGATTAGTGTTAACATATATATACTTAGAGAGGGTTCCGGGGGTCAACGCACCCGCGGTCCAGTCTGTGACCAGGCCTCATGGTGGATCAGGGCCTGATCAACCAGGCTGTTACTGTTGGCCGCACGCAAACCGACGTACGAGTATATATATATATATATATATATATATATATATATATATATATATATATATATATATATATATATATATATATATATATATATATATATATCAGCTATGTTATATATATGATCCCTGCTCAGCTAGGCCCAGCGGCTAGCTGTGACATCATGGCCCTGGGCATGTGAGCTCTGGCCCCCAGACATCACTCTCACTTCGTCCGCAGGATAGAACCGGACAGGTAGGCTGGGCTATCTTCCCCTCACAGACTCTGTCAATATATAGTTACCAACCGCCTTGTGTGTTTCACTACGACCGTTAATATCTCCAGAATACCCATACAACGCCTCAACTTCCCCAGGACATTGTTATCCTCACGAAACAATCAAATTCATTTGCTCCAACTTTAGCAAGACCTATATACAGAAATTCGCACCATTGCCGTACCTGCCAACTTTAAATATAACTTTTTCAAACACCATATCTTCTACTGTGACCTCGGTACGATGATACACTGACAACATTCTTCCACTGTGACCTCGGTACTATACACTGACAACATTCTTCCACTGTGACCTCGGTACTATACACTGACAACATTCTTCCACTGTGACCTCGGTACTATACACTGACAACATTCTTCCATTGTGACCTGAAAATCGTAAAAAACAAATGCGTCCGGAAACAATGCATAAGCTCAGGAGACAAACACTGCAAATCTTCCTGCAAGAAAGGGACGTCAGAGCGAGCATTGTTGTGGGTTTTATGCCTGAGATTCACGTCAAGCCAAACACTGATGCAGCGAACGGGAGACTGACAAATTTAAAGGTCGCTTTCAGAAGAATTATCAAGAAGGAAGCATACACGACCCTATACATGGTATGCAACGATGCAACATCTTCCCAATGAAAAGTAGGGGTGCCACTAGCACGATAAGAGACAACACAATAAGTGTTAGGGGCCTAAGACTGTTCAACTGCCTCCCAGCATACATAAGGGGGATTGATAATAGATCCCTGTCTGTCTTCAAGATCCCTGGCTGTCTTCAAGACCCCTGGTTGTCTTCAAGACCCCTGGTTGTCTTCAAGACCCCTGGTTGTATTCAAGACCCCTGGCTGTCTTCAAGACTCCTGGTTGTCTTCAAGACCCCTGGTTGTATTCAAGACCCCTGGCTGTCTTCAAGACCCCTGGCTGTCTTCAAGACCCATGGCTGTCTTCAAGATCCCTGGCTGTCTTCAAGACCCCTGGTTGTCTTCAAGACCCCTGGTTGTATTCAAGACCCCTGGTTGTCTTCAAGACCCCTGGCTGTCTTCAAGATCCCTGGCTGTCTTCAAGACCCCTGGTTGTCTTCAAGACCCCTGGTTGTCTTCAAGACCCCTGGTTGTCTTCAAGACCCCTGGTTGTCTTCAAGACCCCTGGTTGTCTTCAAGACCCTGGTTGTCTTCAAGACCCCTGGTTGTCTTCAAGACCCTGGTTGTCTTCAAGACCCCTGGCTGTCTTCAAGACCCCTGGTTGTATTCAAGACCCTGGTTGTCTTCAAGACCCTGGCTGTCTTCAAGATCCCTGGCTGTCTTCAAGACCCCTGGTTGTCTTCAAGACCCCTGGTTGTCTTCAAGACCCCTGGTTGTCTTCAAGACCCCTGGTTGTCTTCAAGACCCCTGGTTGTCTTCAAGACCCCTGGTTGTCTTCAAGACCCCTGGTTGTCTTCAAGACCCCTGGCTGTCTTCAAGACCCCTGGTTGTCTTCAAGACCCCTGGTTGTCTTCAAGATCCCTGGCTGTCTTCAAGACCCCTGGTTGTCTTCAAGACCCCTGGTTGTCTTCAAGACCCCTGGTTGTCTTCAAGACCCCTGGTTGTCTTCAAGACCCCTGGTTGTCTTCAAGGCGCTGGACAGGCACCTAAAGTCAGTAACTGACCAGCCGGGCTGTAGTTCGTACGTCGGGTTGCTTGCGGCCAACAGTAACAGCCTGGTTGATCAGGCCCTGAGCCACCATGAGACCTGGTCACAGACCGGGCCGCGGGGGCGTTGACCCCCGGAACCCTCTCCAGGTATATGTCAGGCTTGGAGTATGCAGCGCCAGTATGGAACCCACATCTGGCTAAGCGTGTAAAGAAGCTGGGAAAGGTGCAAATGTTTACAACGAAACTAGTCGTAAAGCTGAGGGGTATGAGCTATGAAGAGAGGCTAGAGAAGCTAAACCTGTCGACACTAGACGACAGGACCAGAGGTGATATGATTACGACGTGCAAAATACTCAGAGAAATTGACACGGTGGGCAGGGAGTGTGAGAAGCAGGTCTCGGGTACACAAGGTCACAGCCGAAAGTTAAAAGCAATGTCACAGAGATGTTAGGAAATACTTTTTTAGCCAGGAAGTGGTAGATGCACAATCCATACATAGGTTTAAGAATAAGTATGATAGGGTTCACTCAGCCAGGAGAGACTAGTAGCGGCCAGCAGAGGAGCGGGGCCATTAGATGAGACTCGACCCTTGTAACCACAATTATTTTAAGCGAGTACGATATACAAATTTTCTTCCATCGTAACCTAGCTACGATACAGACATTCTTCCATCGTAACCTAGCTACGATACATACATTCTTCCATCGTAACCTAGCTACGATACAAACATCCTTCCATCGTAACCTAGCTACGATACAGACATTCTTCCATCGTAACCTAGCTACGATACAGACATTCTTCCATCGTAACCTAGCTACGATACATACATTCTTCTATCGTAACCTAGCTACGATACATACATTCTTCCATCGTAACCTAGCTACGATACAGACATTCTTTCATTGTAACCTAGCTACGATACAGACATTCTTCCATCGTAACCTAGCTACGATACAGACATTCTTCTATCGTAACCTAGCTACGATACATACATTCTTCCATCGTAACCTAGCTACGATACAAACATCCTTCCATCGTAACCTAGCTACGATACAGATATCCTTCCATCGTAACCTAGCTACGATACAGACATTCTTTCATCGTAACCTAGCTACGATACAGACATTCTTCCATCGTAACCTAGCTACGATACAGACATTCTTCCATCGTAACCTAGCTACGATACAGACATTCTTCCATCGTAACCTAGCTACGATACGAACATCCTTCCATCGTAACCTAGCTACGATACGAACATCCTTCCATCGTAACCTAGCTACGATACATACATTCTTCCATCGTAACCTAGCTACGATACAGACATTCTTTCATTGTAACCTAGCTACGATACAGACATTCTTCCATCGTAACCTAGCTACGATTCGAACATCCTTCCATCGTAACCTAGCTACGATACAGACATTCTTTCATCGTAACCTAGCTACGATACAGACATTCTTCCATCGTAACCTAGCTACGATACAGACATTCTTCCATCGTAACCTAGCTACGATACAGACATTCTTCCATCGTAACCTAGCTACGATACGAACATCCTTCCATCGTAACCTAGCTACGATACGAACATCCTTCCATCGTAACCTAGCTACGATACGCTAACATTCTTTACTAAAAGTCAATTTTAAAGATAATAAAAATATTTAAATGATTCTGATATCGTAACTCCATATTGTATTGTATACATTAGCTACTATATGGAGAAACTGTAATATATTAAGTGACAATAGCAGCGTTTTATGGTCCTTGTGGATTTAATGCTTAATAATAATAAAGTTAATAATTATGATAATAAATTGACTAATGTATTATTTAACGATGTAACTATGGCTGTTGGGGTCTATTAAAGACCCATTGTAACTGCAATCCGGTTTTTTT
The DNA here is from genome assembly GCA_009830355.1 of Cherax destructor. Taxonomy (NCBI): domain Eukaryota; kingdom Metazoa; phylum Arthropoda; class Malacostraca; order Decapoda; family Parastacidae; genus Cherax; species Cherax destructor. Next base: position 14,317 of record WNWK01019684.1, on the reverse strand, counting down.
ATGGCACTACTCAGGGATGAACATAGGACGCACAATAAACTAGCTGTTCACGGGGCACAACTAGCTACTAACGTGATGTAGAGGTTTCTTGCTCAATACTGCTCTGGTAGCGCACTCAGCACACGCATTCAAATCCGTGGTTTGAGCCCCGGTACGGCTGGAACATTGGAGCGTGTTTCCTTAAGAGACCTACTGTCAGTGTTCACCTAGAAGTAGGTACCTGGGTGTTAGTCACCTTACACCTACTGTCAGTGTTCACCTAGCAGTAAGTAGGTACCTAGGTGTTTGTCACCTTACACCTGCTGTCAATGTTCACCTAGCAGTAAGTAGATACCTGGGTGTTAGTCACCTTACACCTGTTGTCAGTGTTCACCTAGCAGTAAGTACCTGGGTGTTAGTAACCTTACACCTGTTGTCAGTGTTCACCTAGCAGTAAGTAGGTACCTGGGAGTTAGTCACCTTACACCTGTTCTCAGTGTTCACCTAGCAGTAAGTAGATACCTGGGTGTTAGTCACCTTACACCTGTTGTCAGTGTTCACCTAGCAGTAAGTACCTGGGTGTTAGTCACCTTACACCTGTTGTCAGTGTTCACCTAGCAGTAAGTAGGTACCTGGGAGTTAGTCACCTTACACCTGTTGTCAGTGTTCACCTAGCAGTAAGTAGATACCTAGGTGTTAGTCACCTTACACCTGCTGTCAATGTTCACCTAGCAGTAAGTAGATACCTGGGTGTTAGTCACCTTACACCTGCTGTCAGTGTTCACCTAGCAGTAAGTAGGTACCTAGGTGTTTGTCACCTTACACCTGCTGTCAATGTTCACCTAGCAGTAAGTAGATACCTGTGTGTTAGTCACCTTACACCTGTTGTCAGTGTTCACCTAGCAGTAAGTAGATACCTGGGTGTTAGTCACCTTACACCTGTTGTCAGTGTTCACCTAGCAGTAAGTACCTGGGTGTTAGTCACCTTACACCTGTTTTTCAGTGTTCACCTAGGTCAGTAAAGTAGGGTACCTGGGAGTTAGTCACCTTACCACCTGTTGTCAGTGTTCACCTAGCAGTAAGTAGATACCTGGGTGTTAGTCACCTTACACCTGTTGTCAGTGTTCACCTAGCAGTAAGTACCTGGGTGTTTGTCACCTTACACCTACTGTCAGTGTTCACCTAGTAAGTAGGTACCTGGGTGTTAGTCACCTTACACCTGTTGTCAGTGTTCACCTAGCAGTAAGTACCTGGGTGTTTGTCACCTTACACCTACTGTCAGTGTTCACCTAGTAAGTAGGTACCTGGGTGTTAGTCACCTTACACCTGCTGTCAGTGTTCACCTAGCAGTAAGTAGGTACCTGGGTGTTAGTCACCTTACACCTGCTGTCATTGTACACCTACCCAAGTGTTGGAAATAGAGGCGACCCCCAACACCCACTGACATCACATGGCTAACTCCACATTAGTACTCGCTTACAATGGGTCTCTATACCATGCGACTCTATTTATCGCCAATACCTGCCAACCTGTTCTTACACGTGCCTGTGTTTTTGTGTGTTTCTACACGTGACTTTGTTGGTGTTTTTGCGGCCCAGTCCCTGGACCCATTATGTACCTCTGTAATGTTGAGGTACAGTCCCTGGACCCATTATGAACCTCTGCAATCTTTTGACTACCGCCCATAGGATGGGTATGGGCTGCATAATAAAGATATTAAACTACAGGTGTGTGTACTCAACTAATTGTGGTTGCAGGGGTCGATTCATAGCTCCTGGCCCTTGCATGTACAAAATTAAACTCCACTCACTCACTGTTTGCACCCACCTATGATTTTAACTAGTCAGAAATAGGGCATAAGAACAAGGAGCACCGCAGAAGGCCCACTGGCCCATGCATGGCAGGTCCAAGTCACTGGCCCAAGCACATCGGAGCCAAATTAGACCCACTTTACCCTCGACATTATACTCAATATTCCATGGGAAGGCGCTAAACCCGTAGAGGTCATACAGTGCCAGGGAGAATGGCTGGAATTCAAGCTGAATTGCAAGCCTAATTTCCTTGAAGTGCCTTCACCAGCATCAAGGAATCTCCCTTGAGAGAGATAAAAGGTATAAGATATAGACACCATGGGAAAATAAACACAAATGCGGTACAATTCGATCCTTTATTGACTACGCTTCGCCCATACAGTGGGCTTTATGTTTGTGACTTAAAGCCCACTGTGTGGGCGAAATGCAGTCAATAAAGGATCATATACAGCATTTGTTTTTATTTCAACCTTGAGGGGTCACTGCCATCAAGCGAAACAAAGACTCGTTGCAAAAACAACGTTTCGCCGTGTAAAACTTTAAGATATGGAGGTGCATAAAAAGAGGTATCCTAAAACGGCCTTGACAGAGCTCTACAAAGAGCGAAACGTTGACCCAGTATCAACTTCTGCAACGCGTTACTTTCCCTCACCCTCGCTAAATTCCAAGCGGGTTTTCTGCAAACACGCAAGCCAGACTAGGCATTTAATAACACCCAAGTGTGTCATCAAGTCTCTTGAGTGTACCACTTGTAATTTGTCGAAGTAACTAGTATTGTTACGACCAATGTTTTCTCGAGCTTAAAGGACAGGCGATCCATATCCTCACATTTATCTTGCGTTGATTAAAAGTGAGACAGAGACCACTTTCAGTATTTGGCCGCTGACGATTCTTGCTGTGCTGGCGCCTTATTGATCGCGGACCCAGCTGATTGTTGTCAAGGCAACTGCAACGCCTCACCCTATTGGTCCATTCAACGGCTGGAGGGAAGGGGGTGAGGGGTAGTAAAGGGGGAGACAGGGAAGAGGGGAAATGTTAGGTGGGTGAGGGAGAAAGAACGGGGAGGGGTGGTGGAACAGGGGGGAATGAGGATCAAATACGTAGGTAAACAAACATTCCTTGATATAGAAACACAAATAGTTTTTTTTTTTTTAACGCAGAGACACGTCGATATCGTTATTCTTTTGTTTTGAGAGAAAGAGAGAGAGAGAGAGAGAGAGAGAGAGAGAGAGAGAGAGAGAGAGAGAGAGAGAGAGAGAGAGAGAGAGACGATACAGAGACAGACACTCTTGCTTTCGTTTGTTTTACTTAATTGAATTAAATATCCCCAATATTTTCAGTCTCATTACTTTTGCCTCATTTTATTTTTTTTTCCTTTTTATTATGTTTTCTATGGTAGTAATGTTGCTAACAAAGAGACAGAGATAGAGCAAGAGAGAGCATTCCTAAATAACAATTTACCTACATCTAATATACGTTCAACGTGGAACGAACTTGTCCTGAAAATAATAATACAGAAATCCACACACACACACTAACACCAAAGATCTTTCAACACTAAAACAGAAAGTAAACTATGTACATTCACTGAGAATTACCTTCTTCAATGTCTACTGCCTCACCCACAAGGTAATTCACCTTCACACAAATTTCAGAATACTTAGTTCTTTCCCCTCAAATATGAATTACAGCAACGTAGTAGTAAGTTTATTTAGGTACAGGTACACATAAGTACACTTACACATATTTAAGTGATTACAATTATCATGCATAATAACATGTAAATTATATGGTATTGCAAGTATATTTCCTTAGGCCTTAATTGATAGTGGGTCGTCAATGGTATCTTGACGAGGTCTGTGTGTACCTCAGTGATTTTACACTTTGCCACCGAAGTGGCTAGGTTATTGTGCACTTCATATATAGCCTGTGGAGGGTAGCGCAACACCATATGGATACACAAAAGGCCTAAGAACTAGGCCCCAAAAGGGGTTACAGGAGTACATCTGGACTTATATCTGTCAGTAGTACTGTGTTATATATTTATGTATATTTAATGGTTGTGAGGAAATTAATCACCAGCAGAAGTACAGTATCTGCTGTATGGTAATATCAAATGGTTATAATCATATCCATAACTTTTAAAGCAATGGAGGGGTAAGCCAGCGGAAGGCCTCTGTCAGATGACCCAAAGCCCCAGCGGCGGGTCATATGACTAACACCCGCGTCAAGAAACACTTGTCCTGTTTGCTAAGTAAGTTTATTGAGGTATACACAAATACATAGATCATCATACATAGCAGCATATGTGTAGAGAACCTAGGACAACCCAGAAAAAAAGTCAAAGTGACTTATTTGCAGTGAGGTCCTTAGGTAAGGTAAACCTGGTGTATGGTAAGGTAGGTCACCAGCAGGGAAAGGCTAATACTCTCCCTGCTGCTGCGTTCACCAGTTTACGTGAGAATTAAAGCTGCACATGTCTCTTACCATCTCTCCCACCTCAAACTCAATTATTTACAAAAAATAAACGTGTAAAAAATTCCGTAACGTCGAGTTTTAAAAAAATGACTGAAAACAAAAATAACGTTACACGTTTACCTTTTCGATAGCCTATTGTTATTGTGATATTATTTTTACTCTTAGGAACAGCGCCTTGGCAATGGGATGTTCCACTGGTCTAGATTAACTTAGCTTGAAAATGGTATAAAATACAGACAGGTTGATGATTAAGACACATGTGGAACAGTTGGATATTTGTATTGATGAAACCTTTCGCGTACACAGTAGACTTCTTCAGTCAAATACAGAGGCAGCAGGTACGTTAGTAAGTTTATTCAGGTATACACAAATACAGTTACTTATCATACATAGCAGCATATGTGTAGAGAAACTAAGATAACCCAAAAAAGTCAGACAAAGTGACTTATATTATTATACTATTATACAGGTGTAATAGTGAAATGATTGCTGTAGTAGTGAATTGATTAAGTAAAATACATAAGCCTACAACACTATATTTAACCACAAACGAGCCAATTACAAATAAGATCGCAACAAGGTCTCAAAATTTGGTGGCCGAATCTAAGAAGACAATTTATAAATCTGCATGAACGTCACTTGTACGGCAATGTAAGTGTAAGCAGGTTAAGGGAAAGACGCCACACTCGAAAGGTATACACAACACACAAGTGTGACACTTTTAAAGGGCATATACACGGATAGACAGTTATTTTTGAGTGTATATTCATTCCATTGACTTTAATCGACATTGTGTAACCGTGTATATACATTGAGACTGCCTGAACCCCTGTCTTAGGTATTTTAATAAGGTGTAATGAACCACCATACAGTCACTAGACACTGAACCTAGTATGTAAAATGTATACAGACCATAGCTGACATCAATGACATACTACTATATAGAAAATCCCTTATGCTGAGCATTTCCCGCAAATTAGGGAAGTTTTGTCCCCAGGATGCGACCCATACCAGTCGATTAACACCCAGGTACCTATTTTACTGCTAGGTGAAGTAGGCCTGCTGCAGTGTTCCTTCTTTCTTGTGTTCTTGTGTGAACAGGAACAGCAGGTGTCTTAAGGAAACACGTCCTAATGTTTCCACCCGTACCGGGGATCGAGCCACGGACCTCAGTGTGTGAGCTGAGTGCGCTACCAACCTAGCTACGGGACACCTGGTCGTCATACAGTCACTAGTTTCCATTAGCCATAATATTTAACCCTCATGCAGTCATTAGGCTTTAAACATAATAAAAGAAAATAACCCTTAATGACTAGTACGGTTACTGGAGTCTACCTGGAGAGAGTTCCAGGGGTCAACGCCTCCGCGGCCCGGTCTGTGACCAGGCCTCATGGTGGATCAGGGCCTGATCAACCAGGCTGTTACTGCTGGCCGCAAGCAGTCCAACGTACGAACCACAGCCTGGCTAGTCAAGTACCGACTTTAAGTGCCTGTCCAGTGCCTGCTTGAAGACAGCCAGGGGCCTATTGGTATTCCCTCTTATGTACCTTGGGAGGCAGTTGAACAGTCTTGGGCCCCTGACAGTTATTGTGTTGTCTCTCAACGTGCTAGTGGCACCCCTGCTTTTCATTGGGGGGATGTTGCCGAGTCTTTTGCTTTCGTAGGGAGTGATTTTCGTGTGCAAGTTTGGTACTAATCCCTCTTAAGATTTTCCAAGTGTATATAATAATGTATCTCTCCCGCCTGCGTTCTAGGGAGTACAGGTTTAGGAACTTCAAGCGTTCCCAGTAATTGAGGTGGTTTATCGCAGTTATGCGTGCCGTGAAGGTTCTCTGTACATTTTCTAGGTCAGCAATTTCACCTGCCTTGAAAGGTGCAGTTAGTGTGCAGCAATATTCCAGCCTAGATAGAACAAGCGACCTGAAGAGTGTCAACATGGGCTTGGCATCCCTGGTTTTGAAGGTTTTCATTATCCATCCTGTCATTTTTTCTAGCAGATGCGATTGCTACAATGTTATGGTCTTTGAAGGTGAGATCCTACTAGGCTTTAAAGCTGAAGAAAATAACCCCTAATGACTTTCGTGCGGTAAGTACGCTTTAAACCTAGCGAACACTGACATTTAATGGCCCTCGTATAATCATTAGGTTTTAAAGATAAACTAACTCACCTAATTACTTGTTTAAGAAAATAAGATATCCATAATATCGTAGTAAGGTGTACATGCTTTAATCTGTCGGGAAAGTGGGGATTAATAGTTAAAATCTTTGTGTATTTACATATGTGGGATAACGCAAGTGTGTGACCTCGTCATGTCGACGGCTTTGAGGGGCCCTCCTGGACTTGTCTGTGTATGCAGGGCTGATCTCCAGCTCCTGGGACCCGCTTCTGTAAACGTCTGAATGAGATTGTTAAACCCCTGGGATCAGCTTCTGTACACGCGTGTATGGAGTGTTGGTCTCCAGCTCCTGGGACCCGCTTCTGTAAACGTCTGAATGAGATTGTTAAACCCCTGGGATCAGCTTCTGTACACGCGTGTATGGAGTGTTGGTCTCCAACTCCTGGGACCCGCTTCTGTAAACGTCTGAATGAGCTTGTTAAACCCCTGGGATCAGCTTCTGTACACGCGTGTATGGGGTATTGGTCTCCAACTCCTGGGACCCGCTTCTGTATACGTCTGAATGAGATTGTTAAACCCCTGGGATCAGCTTCTGTACACGCGTGTATGGGGTATTGGTCTCCAACTCCTGGGACCCGCTTCTGTAAACGTCTGAATGAGATTGTTAAACCCCTGGGATCAGCTTCTGTACACGCGTGTATGGAGTGTTGGTCTCCAGCTCCTGGGACCCGCTTCTGTATACGTCTGAATGAGATTGTTAAACCCCTGGGATCAGCTTCTGTACACGCGTGTATGGGGTGTTGGTCTCTAGCTTCTGGGACGCATTTCTGTACATGCCCTCGCGCTCGCGTGTACTCACCTATTTGAGGTTCCAGGGTAGAGTCACAGCTCCTGGCCCCGCTTTTTCGCTGGTCGCTACTAGGTCCACAGTTTGTAGGTGAAGACAGAGTCTCGAGCCTCATGCAGAATGGCCCACACGGGTTTACCGGTGTCATTATCATAACGTGTGGTATGAGGAAGACCATCACCAGGACGGTATTAACACTGAGTTACGATCATCCCAGACTGCTGACTTACCCACATAACCATTATTATTATAATCAAGGGGGAAGCGCTAAACCCGGAGGATTATACAGCGCCTGTGTGGGGGGGGATGTGGAAGGTATGCAGGCTTAATTTAGAGAACCAGAGCACAGATCCACTTCCCTAGATCAAGAGCCCCTCACCAGCGTCAAGGAACCTCCCTTCAGGGGCCCAGATAAGTATATAGTAAACTGGAGACGACGTATACCTCATATTTTTGTATATAGTTCTACTGTCTTCCAGTTGTGTTCTTAAATTTATATTGATAAATCCAGTATGCTTGCGCAGGCAGACTCGCCAACACCCCCAATGAAAAGCAGGGGTGCCACTACCACGATAAGAAACAACACAATAAGTGTCAGGGGCCCAAGACTCTGCCTCCCAGCATACATAAGGGGGATTACCAATAGACCCCTGGCTGTCTTCAAGCAGGCACTGGACAAGCACCTAAAGTCGGTACCTGACCAGCCGGGCTGTGGTTCGTACGTCGGTTTGCGTGCGGCCAACAGTAACAGCTTGGTTGATCAGGCCCTGATCACTACTATGATGAAAAGTAGACACATGTGCAATATCTGGGTATCTTTATTGTAGACGTTTCGCCCACCAGTGGCTTCATCAATACATGCTTTTGGCATGTACACCCAACTATTATATTCCTTTGTACAACCATGAATCATGTCAAAATAAACATTATTATTATTGCTAGGGAAGGAGAGTAGTTGTAAGGAAGCATCGTCGTCACAGAGCAGCCTCTGGGACAACTTCATAGTCTATCTGTTAGTGGTTCATGGGTTTATCTTCCCCTCAACCTGGTCTCTTAGGCTGGCAACCAAATATTACAGAAACACTGTAAGGCTATGTCAATGCTTAGTGTCTGGCGAAACCGTAATAACACGGGTAGGGTTTGAACTCATGGAAGCCATTGAAACATCTAAATTATTGGGAACGCCTTCAAGTCTTGAACATGTACTCATTGGAGCGGAGGAGAGAGAGATACATGATAATATATACATGGAAAGTACTTGAGGGCCTGGTCCCAAATCTGCACACTGCCATAACAACATACTGGAGTGAGAGATATGGGAGAAAGTGTAAAATAAACCCAGTGAGGAGCAGAGGTGCGGTGGGGACAATACGGGAGCACTGTATTAACATCCGGGGTCCCAGACTATTCAACATCTTACCAGAAGATATCCGAAACACGGCTGGAACCAGTGTAGAAGCCTTCAAGAGGAAACTGGACAAATATCTTCACCAGGTGCCAGATCAACCAGGCTGTGATGGATATGTGGGGCAGCGGGCCTCCAGCAGCAACAGCCTGGTTGACCAGGCAAGCACCAGACGAGCCTGGTCCATGGCCGGGCTCAGAGAGTAGATACTCTCGAAACTCTTCAAAGGTATATCAAAGGTAAAGTGGGTTCTAAATCTCACAGGCCAGTGCGTTAATACACTGGCCCTAAATCTCACAGGCCAGTGCGTTAATTAACACACTGGCCCTAAATCTCACAGGCCAGTGTGTTAATTAACACACTGGTCCTAAATCTCACAGGCCAGTGTGTTAACACACTGGCCCTAAATCTCACAGGCCAGTGCGTTAATTAACACACTGGCCCTAAATCTCACAGGCCAGTGTGTTAATTAACACACTGGTCCTAAATCTCACAGGTCAGTGCGTTAACACACTGGCCCTAAATCTCACAGGCCAGTGTGTTAATTAACACACTGGCCCTAAATCTCACAGGCCAGTGTGTTAACACACTGGCCCTAAATCTCACAGGCCAGTGTGTTAATTAACACACTGACCCTAAATCTCACAGGCCAGTGCGAGTTTTTGGACTCGCATAGCAAGGGACCCTTACTATAAGTAGCTGGGATTATCTAAGTGTACTACACAAGTACACAGTAACACTACTGACACTTGCTCTAGATTCAAACACCAACCGTGATTTGTATATTGAATGTCTACTGTACTCAGATGTTGCACGTGTCTAATTCTTCGTCTACTAAAAGGTTGCCCCTGAGGCTGCTGCTGTTCCATGTAGCTGGGTTGGTAGCTCACTCAGCTCACACACTAAGGTCCGTGGTTCGATCCCCGGTACGGGTGGAAACATTTGGACACCTGCTGTCCATGTTCACCTAGCAGTAAGTAGGTACCCGAGTGTTAGTCGACTGGTGTGGGTCGCATCCTGGGAGACAAAACCTAATTTCCCCGAAATGCTCTATAAGAAGAAGCTTTCTGTATAGTATGTCAGCTATGGTCTGTATAAGTTGTATCATGTACTTATAGAAATAAAGATCATCGTTATTATTATCATCGACAAATGAACTCAGGATTCGTGTTCATCAAGCAGATTGTTTACATATATCAGCAATGTTCGGGCCCTAAACTCAAGTTCATATCCCATTCGTATTATATTCATGGGCAACCAATAAACCCACAAGGGTCATATATCGCCTCGGCAATGGCAAGTATAATCAGAGTTCATGTGAGGAAGGGAAGGGTGGCTCCAGTTAATTTAGATCAAGAGTCTTATAGACCTACAATCATTAGTTTTACTTCAGTCCCCCCCCCCTCTCTCACCAATAAATAATATAAATAAGGTACTCACGTCTGGCAGCGCGGGACAATGTACTTGCTTAAGGCGCTGGTCGCCCCTCGCACGCTGTAACACATCCATTCAATACATTCCAAAAGCTCACTCAAATTTGTAACAACAAATTTTTAACTTAAATTCAAACAACTTTTACCCATCTGCAGATTGTTTATCAGCTATTTTATTACTAAATATTTAAATATCTGCGTTCTAAAGTTCATTAGTACTTATAATCAGAATGCACGCTACTTAAGAGGTGCATTCTCTGACACATGGGCGACAGTTAGGTATATCTTTATACCGAAACGTTTCGCCCACACAGTAGGCTTCTTCAGTCGTGTAGAGAAAAGTAGCAGAAGCAGTAGAGATGTAAAGACGACGTAACCAGTCCATCACCCTTGATGATCTATATTTGAGGTGGTGAGTCCCTCAGCCTGGAGAAGAGTTCAGCTCCATAGTCTGCAACATTGTTCCAGACTATGGGAGCATAGTCTGGAACATTGTTCCAGACTATGGGACAATAAATAATAAAAAGGCACAATACCGTGACTGGAACAATCTCTAGTGCTTCTGCTACTTTTCCGTACTCGACTGAAGAAGCCTACAGTGTAGGCGAAACATTTCGAAATAAAGAGGCCTAAGTGTCGCACACGTCTCACCAACAAGTCAGTATTGTGTACCATTATTATATTCACTGTCACTATATTGTGTGTATTGATGTGTAAAACATGTGCAACACTTGGGTAACTTTGATGAAACATTTGCCTTACACAGTATAGGCTTCTTCAGTCAATACAGAGGCACCAACTTGTCGGTATTTTTAAACCAATTTTTATCATTGTTTCTATTGGCTTGACGAACCTCCTGGAGAGCGAAACGTTGCCACAATACAGTTGCAAAAGTGTCCTTTTAACTAACGAGACTGAAGGAGCCTATCCACAGGCGAATCGTCTCAAAAGTATTTACGGCAATGATATCTTCTCAATAATGATAATAATATTTAAAGGGGTGGAGGGGTAAGCCAGTGGAAGGCCTCGGTCAGATGACCAAAATCTTCGGTTCATCCTATCACTAGGACCCGCGTCAGGAAACACTTGACCTGTTTCCTTACCTAACGGAACCTAACTTACTTTAATTTAATGGGGGAGTTGATAGATACTGTCCCTGAACAATGTAATATGCAATATAACACTGTACACTGAATACTACACCTTCGTTGGTTAGGTTAGGTAAGGTTCGTCAGGAAATATGGCAAATTTTTCTTGCCGTGGGTATTAGTCAGATGATGATCCGCCGTTAGAGTTTTTGGTCATATGACCGAGGCCTTCCACTGGCTTACCGGTTCACCCCTTAAGAATTATGGTCATAGTTATAACCATGTTAGGTTGTTTAATGAGGTTTGAAGCCTATACTACTACTACTACTACTACTACTAATAATAATAATAATAATAATAATAATATTATTATTATTATTATTATTATTATTATTATTATTATTTGCTACAAGTATATGTACAAGGTATACAGACCATAGCTGACATCACTGACATACTACTATATAGAAAACCCCTTGTTATGCTGAGCATTTCCCGCAAATTAGGATAACTTTATCCCCAGGATGCAACCCACACCAGTCGATTAACACCCAGGTACCTATTTTACTGCTAGGTGAACAGGGACAGCAGGTGTCTTAAGGAAACACATCTAGACTACACTAGGGTCATTACAGCTGTACATAACCTCTCCACCACCAGACAAGAATACTTAAACCAATAAAATTGTGATTCAACAGAATTCAGCATATGATACCCTGAAATATATCTCACTGCGTACATCCTTAATTTCAGCAATAAAATCAATAAAACTAGGCTACGAGTAATTCCAACTGTCAAGTCTATAAGAATGTATATACATCTACCGTCCATCCAGACTATACCACAAATTTCAAACCCAAGCATATTTTCATGATAAATGGAAAATTCGTCAAATTTTAAAACCGTTTACTGTTAAACCGGGGTCACTTTTTTCTGACTTTATTATCCTATCTTTGTTTTCCATCTCCTGCTTCTATTTTATAACTTAGTATTTTCTAATCACGAGTAACCTAGAATGAAAACAATATATCCATCTCATATTACTGAATATGCATGGTGATGAATGATCTGAGGCTGGAGAGTATACTAGTTGCTATGCCTGATATACCTATTTACCAACATCAAGGCTACACATACATGTAGACTACGTGGGAAGGGTAAATAGCAGGCCTTACACTCCACATGTAGACTAACTGTTAATGTGTTAAATCTAAGCAAGGAATCAGCGCCTCTTCGGCGCGGTCTCTGACCACACCAAATTTGGGAATGAAATTCGGCAGGAGAAAACTTTGAAGAAACGTAAATGTAAAGCATTAATTTGAACATAAGAAAGGAGGAACACTGCAGCAGGTCTGTTGGCCCATACTAGGCAAGTTCTTCACAATCCATCCCACTAATAAAATATTTGCTCGACTCAAACAGAAACAAAATACTGCAGTCTCACCAGAGTGGAAAAAAAAAATGTGCAACATGGCGTAAAATCCATAGAAGTTGATGATTAAGACACATGTGCAACAGTTGGGTATCTTGATTGATGAAACGTTTCGCCTACACAGCAGGCTTCTTCAGTCAAATACAGAGGCACAGTAGCAGTGAAATAAAGATGATGTAATCACTCCATCAACCTCGGAGAAAAAGAATTTGAGGTGGTCAGTCCCTCAGCTCTCCAGGCTGAGGGACTGACTGGTTGGATTCCAGAACGACCTGCCTTCTTACTCCTAGTGAATACAGTCACACACAAACTATAAAGTAAAAACTAGGTCATATTTATTTATTTATTAGAAAACCTTTCGGACCGAAACGTTTTTCAAATGTCCTAGTGCCGGTAGGAGACTTGGACCTGCCTCGCATGGGCCAGTAGGCCTGCTGCAGTGTTCCTTCGTTCTTGTGTTCTTAGTGTTTGTTTACGGTCTTTCTGGAGAGCGAAACGTTGCCACAATATAATGTCACATTAATTCCACTTGTGTCATATCTAATCTTTGGCCTTATCGAAAATAATGAGGATTGGGACCCAATTTCAGTATATACTGCTTTGAAATTGGGTCCATCTTTTTGAAACACCACAAACTCGCACCAGAACCTAATAGAGGTTTACACCTGCATGAACAATGATCCTGAGGGAAAAGTCATGAAGGTGTATTCAACAACTTCATCTTTAACAATAATACATTAATTAGCACCAAAAGGTATCGTTACATTATTGAAAAATGTCTGCAAGATATGAATAACGTGGACCTTTTGTGCCATTCTCGGGGGGATCAACACAATGGCGCTAGAAGTATGCTTCACTCAGGCCACCAAAGGAAATGAAGAGAGAGAGAGAGAGCAAGTGTGAGCGAGCGAAAGAGCGTGTGTATGTGTATATATATATATATATATATATATATATATATATATATATATATATATATATATATATATATATATATATATATATATATATATATATATATTATAGGTAGTAGGTTGGTAGACAGCAACCACCCAGGGAGGTACTACCATCCTGCCAGGTGACTGTGAAACAAACCTGAAACTGTTTTACACGATGGTAGGATTGCTGGTGTCTTTTTTCTGTCTCATAAACATGCAAGATTTCAGGTACGTCTTGCTACTTCTACTTACACTTAGGTCACGCTACGCAAACATGTACACGTTTATGTATACACACTCATCTGAGTTTTCTTTGATTTTATCTTAATAGTTCTTGTTTTTATTGCTTTTCCTTTCATATCTATGGGGAAGTGGAATAAGAATCTTTCCTCCGTAAGCCATGCGTGTTGTAAAAGTCAACTAAAATGCCGGGAACAATGGGCTAGTAACCCCTTTTCCTGTATAGCTTACTAAAAAGAAAAAGAAGAAAACCGTCAAAGTGGGATGTTTGAATGTGCGTGGATGTTGTGCGAATGATAAGAAAGAGATGATTGTAGATGTTATGAATGAAAAGAAGCTGGATGTCCTGGCTTTAAGTGAGACAAAGCTGAAGGGGGTAGGAGAGTTTCAGTGGGGAGAAATAAATGGGATTAGGTCAGGGGTTTCAAATAGAGTTAGAGCTAAAGAAGGAGTGACAATAATGTTGAATAATCAATTATGGCAGGTAAAGAAGGAATATAAATGTATAAATTCAAGGATTATGTGGAGTAAAATAAAGGTTGGATGTGA
>WNWK01019683.1:0-37280 GCA_009830355.1 Cherax destructor | reverse complement strand
CTCAGCTCCTAGCCCCGTGTATCTGAATAAACTTACAGTTTGCGGAAGGAAAAACAAATTCCCTTTTCCTCTAAGCACGAGGTTTTGGCTTACACTTGAAATCACCTGATGCATTACCGCAAAGGAGCAAGGTGAAGCGATCCTTTGCTGTCTTGAAGCCTGGTGCACTTTTCTCTTGCTGACTGATATAAGTTCATGTGGGCATTTTCTTCCAGAAAACACTTGTCTCGTCAGCATTAAACACTTGATGTGGCTCATAGCCACCCTCAGTAGGACTCCCCCTCTGACTCAATGGTTTAACCCACCGCAGGCGACCGCGGGCTCAAAAAATTTTCCCCTCCAGCAAATCGTGTAATATCAGGTTTACATCATGTTAGATAAAAATGTGCCGCAATTCTCCAATCGTGTAATACCCAAATCGTGCAACATAAAGTCGTGCTAAATGAGGGTCTACTGTACAGTGGACCCCCGAATAATGAGCACCCCGGAAATCGTACAATTATGTAAGTATAATATTGTAAGTGCTTTTGTAAGTGTATTTTTGGGGGTCTGAAATGGACTAACCTACTTGACATTATTTCTTAAGGGAGTAAATTCGTTCGGTAATGGCACTTGAGCAGGCTTCTGGAATGAATTTTGCTCGTTACTCGGGGGTCCACTGTATATATGAATCCCTACAAGAAGTTAATCACATTGTAAACTTGCAAATAAATAAATACAGTGGTCCCCCGCCTAACGAGCACCCCGGAAATCGTACAATTATGTAAGTATAATATTGTAAGTGCTTGTGGAAGTGTATTTTTGGGGGTCTGAAACAGACTAACCTACGTGACATTATTTCTTAAGGAAGTAAATTCGTTCGGTAATGGCACTTGAGCAGGCTTCTGGGATGAATTTCGCTCGTTAGGCGAGGGACCACATAAAACTCTACATGCTAATATCAGCCCTCCGCTCAAAATTCTCCTCAACAACTTTAATAGGTCCCACGACCATGACACAAGACACAGATCACTATTTGACATACCCCGAGTCCATACTAACCAATGTAAAAATTCTATGCACATAAAGGGCCCCAGAATCTGGAATTCATTACCAGAAAATATTAAGTTAACCTTGTCGGAAAATCAATTCAAGACTCTTCTCAAAAATCACCTACTCACCCTATACTAAATACTCATACTGTAACAAACTTTCAAACCCAATGTTATTTTACTTAAGATAATCTCAGTTTTATATTGTCATCCTCCTTAACACTTGTTGCAATATCATATCATCATATTGTCATTTAAAATAGTATAGTATCATCATTTTGTTAATTTGAAATAAAATACAGTGGTACCCCGACTTACGATGGTCCCCAAACACACCCTTTTATGTAAGTTTATTTTTTTAAATGCTTTTGTAAGTGTAATTTTGGGGGTCTAAAAGGACTAGTCTATTTTACATCATTTCTTATGGGGATAAATTCGTTTGGTAATGGCACTTGAACAGCATTCTGGAATGAAAAAATATCGTAAGTCGGGGTACCACTGTATATAACTAGAAGATACTCAATAAATTGTTCTAGTATTGTTATTATACTAGTATAGCATCAACATATTGTAACTTGAAATAAAATATACAACTAGATTAAACTCAACCAATTTCTCTAGTATTGTCTTTAAATAGTATGTATAATCATATTGTAACTTGAAATAATACATAACTAGAATAAACTCAATCAATTTCTCTAGCATTAAATACTTAGTGAATAAGTCTTTAGAATAAGCTGCCCCTAATGCCATGGCATGCCAGTGGCTCTCCTTGCATTACAGTCTTATAATTGTAACTACCAATAACAATGTACACTTGTAACATGCATCGAAATAAAAATATTATTATTATTATATTATTATTATTATTATTATTTGTATTTGTATTTGTAAGAGAGCTCCTTAGCTGGGTGCTTTCTCTACCAGAGATGAGAATGAACTACTAGGAGTAAAACTCCCTTGCTCGACGTCACCTCGGAATAAGCAAGAGTTTGCGAAGCACAAACAACCGCAAGGTAATTCAACATAAGAATACTAAACACTGCAGGTTTATAAAACATCCTACCAGACAATATAAATAAATAACTCATGGCCAGATAATATTATAAAGCAAAGCATCTTTACTTAAGCTACTAATAAAGATACAGTGGACCCCCGAGTAACGTAAAAACTTCATTCCAGAAGCCTGCTCAAGTGCCATTACCGAACGAATTTACTCCCTTAAGGAATAATGTCACGTAGGTTAGTCTATTTCAGACCCCCAAAAATACACTTCCACAAGCACTTACAATATTATACTTACATAATTGTACGATTTCCGGGGTGTTCGTTACTCGGAGGTCCACTGTACCAATAATATATTAAGTGAAAAAGCCAAAATTACACAAATAACAAAAAAAGGCACAATACCGTGACTGGAACAATACACACACAACCCGCACATATAAAAAAAGAGAGGAGCTTACGACGACGTTTCGGTCCGACTTGGACCATTTACAAAATTTACAAAATTACACATTAATCAAATGACCCTTCTTAAATTGTGAACAAAGGGCGTAACACAGTTAAGTTCAGCGATAAAGTGTAGCATTAAGAGTGTAGCAAGTAAGTTAGGCGATTAAGCAATAGAAAAAGGATGACACGAAACTAACTCCTCCAATGTTGTTGGAGATTTATAGGGCCACTGACAACATACGCTGCCCTGCCTATCTTCCACCACCCTCAAGCTCTGCCAGCATCTGCTCCAAGGTAAATGTGTACTATAGTATACATACAATAACCACTTTATTTCTTTACATTCTCCATTATGTTTTAATACCATGTTTTTATACAATATTTCTTATTTATAAATTATATACATTGTTTC
Organism: Cherax destructor; assembly: GCA_009830355.1. NCBI lineage: Eukaryota > Metazoa > Arthropoda > Malacostraca > Decapoda > Parastacidae > Cherax > Cherax destructor. The sequence continues at coordinate 34,382 of WNWK01019683.1, read as the reverse complement.
AGTGTTTTATGAAACTGTGATCTAGTGCAGTTAGCCTCACAAACACTCTGTTTTCTCTTATAATAAGAGCATGGGAAGATATGTAGCCAGAGCAGGAAGGGGAATGGCCGCTGCTGCCACCACCACTAGTCACATACGTAATGACATATTTTACACACAACCCGCACATATAAAAAGAGAGGAGCTTACGACGACGTTTCAGTCCGACTTGGACCATTTACAAAGTCACACTAACACACAGGACAGGAAGAAGGGGTATTTATAGGCAGGCAGACAGTATATATCAGAGTATATATCATGTTTCTATGTTATTAATATTGTTTATTATGTCATATTAGATGAATTGTGATAGATAAATAAGCTGTAGAGTTGATATTAGCGTCATATTGAAGTATTTTGTCCTGTCTCCCGAGAACAGGAATTCTGCTGGAACAGATTAATGGCATTTCAATTAATTTAAATGAGGAAAATTGATTTGATATACAGTGGACCCCCGAGTTTCGGCCACCTCAAAACTCAAACAATTATGCAAGTGTAATATTGTAAGTGCTTTTGTAAGTGTATTTTTGGGGGTCTGAAATGGACTAACCTACTTTACATTATTCCTTATGTTTGTACAAAGGAGTGAAACAATCTGGTGAACATGCCAAAAGCCCCTTTATATGCAGAGTATTTCGGGCAAACTTAAGACTAACTTAAGAATAATAAGGCAATATCAGTGTCGTAATTGTACATATGGTGAGTTGCGATGAATACAAGAAAGTTGAGTGGTATAGAGTGGTATAATGCATATATTCATGTGTTTATAACTAAAATATTCCTGATCCATTAAAGACTAACATGTTTTATCTCCTGAATGTACTCGCATGTGTTTCTCAAGACTGCCATTTTTACTAAAACATTTCAGACACTCTGCACATTGAAATGGTTTATTTCCTGCATGTACTTGCATATGTGTTACAAGATTGCCTCTTTCACTAAAACATTTCAGGCATTCTGTACACTGAAATGGTTTATCTCCTGTGTGTACTCGCATATGCCTCACAAGACTGCCTTTTTGACTAAAACATTTCAGACACTCTGAACACTGAAATGGTTTATTTCCTGCATGTACTTGCATATGTGTTACAAGATTGCCTCTTTCACTAAAACATTTCAGGCATTTTGTACACTGAAATGGTTTATCTCCTGTGTGTACTCGCATATGTTTCACAAGATTACTTTTTTGACTAAAACATTTCAGACACTCTGAACACTGAAATGGCTTATCTCCTGTGTGGTTTATTGTATGTGACACAATATAGCCTTTTTGACTAAAACATTTCAGACACTCTGCAGATTGAAATGGTTTATTTCCTGCATGTACTTGCATATGTCTCACAAGATTGCTTCTTTCAGTAAAACATTTCAGACACTCTGAACACTGAAATGTTTTATATCCTGTATGTACTCGCATATGTTTCACAAGATTGCTTTTTTGACTAAAACATTTCAGACACTCTGAACAATGAAATGGCTTATCTCCTGTGTGTACTCTCATATGTGTTGCAAGATGGCCTTTTACACTAAAACATTTCAGACACTCTGAACAATGAAATGGCTTATCTCCTGTATGTACTCGCATATGTTTCTCAAGATTACTTTTTGCACTAAAACATTTCAGACACTCTGAACAGTGAAATGGTTTATCTCCTGAGTGTACTCTCATATGTTTCACAAGATAGCTTTTTACACTAAAACATTTCAGACACTGTGAACAATGAAATGGTTTATTTCCTGTGTGGATTAACATGTGTGTCACAAGACTGCCTTTTACACTAAAACATTTCAGACATTCTGAACACTGAAATGGTTTGTCTCCTGTATGTACTCGCACATGTGTTGCAAGATGGCTTTTTACACTAAAACATTTCAGACACTCTGAACACTCATATGGTTTATTTCCTTTATGTTTTTCCATATTTTTCAAGAGAAGGTACAGTGGACCCTCGGTTTTCTTTCACCTCCAAACTCGAACAATTATGTAAGTGTATTTTTGTAAGAGCTTTTGTAAGTGTATTTTTGGGGGTCTGGAATGACTAATCTAACTTACATTTGTACTTATGGGAACAAATTCGTTCGGTAACGGCACTCGAACAGCACTCTGGAAAGAATTTTCAACAAAAACCAAGGGTCCACTGTACTTCATTTTAAAATATTTTAGTCATTCAACAGTACTCTCGTGCATATTTTAAGATTTATATTTTGGTAAACTATTTTCGACACTGAAGAGACAGTTTTCCTCATGAATATATTCTCAGGTTATGATTTTTTTTAGGCAAAACTGTTTCTAATTATGAGCAATAATAAGGTTTATTTTGTATTTCTTAAAAGACTGCCATGATTTTTTTTTGTGCATAAAAAGACTAACGTATGTGTTAGAACTCTGCAGATACACTGAAGAACATTTTTTATTATTTTTTGTTAAGTTTAAACACATATTTTTTTCTGAAAATTCTTAACTACAGTATTAATAACTTGTTTTCTTTTCTATGAACTGCCATGTAATTTTTTGATAGAATTCAATTTATGAAAACAAATTTAATTAGTTACACTTGGCCAGGCAAAAATTGATGAGTCACAAGTGTTGTTATTGTTGCAATACTGAAGACATAGTGTCTGGGAAGGTACAACCTGGTAGTGTTCCACACAATACTGAAGACATAGTGTCCAGGAAGGTACAACCTGGTAGTGTTCCACACAATACTGAAGACATAGTGTCCAGGAAGGTACAACCTGGTAGTGTTCCACACAATACTGAAGACATAGTGTCTGGGAAGGTACAACCTGGTAGTGTTCCACACAATACTTGTGCAATACCAGTTGTTGTTCAAGACACTTGCACAGATGTTTCTTGAAGCACTGGAGATATAGTGTCTAGGAAGACACAACCTGCTAGTGTTCCACAAATTCTTCTGAAATAGAAACATGAATCAGTATAGTACAATATTCTACCATTACAACAAGCTGAACTAGAAAATAAATCTGTTTGCATTATCATATATTTCATTAAGTAAAATTGTCAGTCATATTTATAAGGAGTAAAAGAAGTAAAGAAGTTTTCAGTCACAATATATATCTATGTTTATCTGTCAAGATCTTACAGATAAATCACAAGTTGAATATAATAATTCTCTTAACTAATGATTGTGTAAATAATATGACATTGAACATATTTTAAATTATTATATTGATGGGAATAATAATAATAAAATCAAACTAAGTGTTAAACCTACAAGGATGATAGAGCACTGCAGGGTGGATTGTGCTAGATAAGGGATATGCAAAGGTCAGAGAGCAGTGTGTTGCAGTGTTGTAGATTTAAGAAGGGCAGTAGGCAGTGGTATACACAAACAATGCACACATAAGACAGAAAACCTATAATAACATTTGGGTCAGACGTGAACCATTAACCCTTTGACTGTTGCAAGCCCATTTCTGAAACTGTCATTCTATGTTGCAAAATATTTAAAAAAAAAATTATTTTTTTCTTACCAAAATGTTAGGATTATTTTGCCGAGAGTTTTAAGCCAAATTTTTTTTTTTGTAATCAGTACTTACCGAGATATAGAGGAGTAAAGTTGGCAGAAAATGAGCCACGTATGGCAACAGCGGCGAATGCCGCTCACCCAGTATATTTTCATTTACTCCCATTCGAAGGTTTCTTGTAAATTAGATTAGTCGTTTCAGACCCCCAAAAATACACTTACAAAAGCATTTACAAAAATACATTTACAGTCAACTCTCCGTTTTCGTGTATCTCTGTTTTCGTGTGTTTCAGTTTTTGTGCAGTTTTTTGGGGGAAATTTTACCTCCATTTTCGTGTGATTACCTCCATTTTTGTGCTTGGTACGGGACCTGTCAACCAGTGCCCCGCACATACAAAGACCGTAGACCGCCACCCACGCACCTCCCATGCACATTGTCACACAGTGTAGCATTGTTTATGCTTGAGTGAACATCATCCCAGGAGTTCATACAAAACATTTATTAACAATTCATTGTTTTTGACCCTTGATTATTGTGTGTGACTACCAAATAAGCTACCATGGGCCCAAAGAAAGCTCCTAGTCCCAGTTCTTTGGTAAAGAAAGTGAGGAACACCGTAGAACTGAAGAAAGAAATAATAGAAAAATATGATAGTGGTGTACGTATTGCTGAGCTCGCCAGTATATACAAGAAGGCCCAACAACCATCGGTTCCATTGTGGCTAAGAGAAAAGAAATCACTGAAAGGGGTGAATACAATAACGAAACAGAGATCACAAACAATGGAAAATATGGAGAAATTGTTGTTGGTGTGGATAAACGAAAAACTGCTAGCGGGTGACAGTGTTGTGCAGTCATCAATTTGTGAAAAAGCAAGGCAGTTGCATACCGATCTTGTCAAGAAAATGCCTGGAACCAGTGATGTTGATGAATTTAAGGCCAGCAAAGGCTGGTTCGAAAAATTCAAGAAGAGAAGTGGCATACACAGTGTTGTAAGGTATGGTGAGGGTGCCAGTTCAGATAAACAAGGGGCTGAAAAATTTGTGCGCGACTTTAAAGAATATGCAAAGGCTGAAAATTTCAAACCCCAACAAGTGTTTAATTGTGACGAAACAGGCCTCTTTTGGAAGAAAATGCCAAGGAGGATCTACATCACGCAGGAGGAAAAGGCAATGCCAGGACACAAGCCAGGCTAACTCTCATGTTGTGTGGTAACACTAGTGGGGATTTCAAAGTGAAGCCTTTACTGGTGTATCACTCTGAAACTCCCAGTGTTCAAGAAATACAGTGTTGACAAGAATAAATTGTGTGTGATGTGGAAGTCTAACACTAAGGCATGGGTCACTAGGGAAATTTTCCTGGAATGGTTTAATCAAGTGTTTTGCCCCAGTGTGAAGAAATATCTATTGGACAATAAATTGGGGCTCAAGTGCCTCCTGGTAATGGACAATGCTCCTGCTCATCCTCAAGACTTGGAAGACCAAATGTCTAAGGATTTCAAATTTGTAACAGTGAAGTTCTTGCCTCCTAATGCCACTCCTCTCATCCAGCCCATGGACCAGCAGGTCATTGCAAACTTCAAAAAACTGTACACCAAAGCAATGTTTGAAAGGTGCTTTAATATGACCAATGACTCTGAATTGACCCTAAAAGAGTTCTGGAAGGATCACTTCAATATCTTCCATTGCATAGTCCTTATAGATAAAGCTTGGCAGGGAGTGACTTCCAGGACGATGAACTCTGCTTGGAGAAAGTTGTGGCCAGATTGTGTCCTCCAGAGGGATTTTGAAGGGTTTGGGGCTGACCCTGAGGAGCCTATGGAAGTTGTGGAAAGTATTGTGGCATTGGGGACTTCTATGGGGTTGGATGTGAGTAGCCAGGATGTGGAAGAGTTGCTGGAGGACCACAATGAAGATCTAACCACTGAAGAGCTGCAAGAGCTTGAGCTGTAACACCATCAAACCACAACTCAGGAAATTGCTTCAGTGGAGGAAGAGAGATGTAAGGTGCCTTCTTCAGAGATTAAGGAGATTTGTGCAATGTGGGGTAGGGTACATTCATTTGTGGAAGAAAATCACCCTGACAAAGATGTTGCAATCCGTCTCATCAACATGTTCAATGACAATATTTTTTCCCATTTTAGAGACATTTTAAAAAGACACCAGACACAGAACTCTCTGGACAGATATTTAGTGCCACAGGTGTGCAGTGAATCACAAGCTGGTCCTAGTGGGATTAAAAGACAAAGAAGGGAAGTGACCCCAGATGAGGACTTGGTACCTGGAGTCCTTATGGAGGGGATTCCCTTCCAAAAATTAGGTCTCTTCCTCTCCCTCCTCCTCTCTTCCATCCAGCAACATCAGTCTTCAATAAAGGTAAGTGTCACATTCAGTTCACTCATTTGTGCATGTAAATCTATCTTTAATTTTTTTTTTCAAACTTCTGGGTTTCTGGAACAGATTAATTGAATTTCCATTATTTCTTATAGGGAAAATGGTTTCAGTTTTCGTGTGTTTCAGCTTTAGTGCATCCCTCAGGAACGAATTATGCACGAAAACGGAGGGTTGACTGTACATAATTATTCAAGTTGGGAGCTGTACGAAAACCGAGGGTCCACTGTATTTTCAATTTTTTATTTTCTAAGTAACTTATGTGGCCTGTGAGACCAAAGTAAGGTGCAATGTACATATATACACTCGTTGTATGCAACAAAATAACAGCACAAACATCAACATTACTACAGTGGACCCCCGGTTTTCGTAATTTATTTGTTCCAGAATGCTGTTCAAGTGCCATTACCAAACAAATTTATTCCCATAAGGAATAATGTAAATTAGACTAGTCCTTTTAGACCCCCAAAAATACACTTACAAAAGCACTTGCAAAAATACAATTACATAATTGTTCGAGTTTGGAGCATAACGAACACCGGGGGTCCACTGTATATTGTTTACAAAACTTGTTTTCACAAACCAACAATACAAAAATTTTTTTATTACTATTGTTCTATAATATACGTATATACAAATGAACATTCACTGAACACTTTCCTAGAACTGCTGCAGCTTTTGGAATTCTTTGAAACATGGGTATATGCACAGTGGAGTTTTACACTCCTCACACATAAAACAAGTGTCTGCATTTTTGTGGGTGTTTTGTGGTATGTGCACAGACAAAACACCTCTTCTGAGCACTTTTCTTGAAAGCAGTAGCAGGCAGTTGTATGGGGTAGTGATCACCAGGCCTCAGACGAGAGGGCATGTGTTGATAATTTCGTGGGCGCTGGTCTATTGCAGGTGTTGTTCCTTGGTACTTGCATTCAGCATGGAAATGTCAAGAAGATGGAAAAAGAGTTTTTTGTACCACTTATAACTCTTGCGAACACAATCAGCAAACCCAATCTGCATGTCACATTTGTCCACTAAGTGCATATTGAGGTTGTAGTCCATCACATCTGCAGGTTTTAGAATGGGTTCATTGGTCTCTCAATTCCGCCTGCCACTGTCTACCATTTCATTTCGGTGAACTTATGTCAACAGTGTGACATCACGTTTGTCATGCCACCAAAATGCCAAGATGTCATTGGCAGCAAGCGCCTGCACCACACCTCTGTGAGTGCCTGCATCGAACCTGGGCATATTTTTACGATTTCCACACACTGTGCCACACACATCTATCATGTTCACTCACAAGAAATCACTGAGTAGGGGGCTTGTGTACCAGTTATCAGTATATAATGTATGTCCCATACCAAGATATGGTTCCATCATTGTTCAAACCACATCACCAGAGATACCCAATAACTTCCTGGTATCTTGCAATGTATTACTTCCAGTGTACATAATTATATCCAATACAAGACCACTGTAGCAATCACAAGTACAAACAATTTTATACCAAAGCGTTTCCTCTTGCTTGGTATGTACTGCTTGAACGACAGTCTACCTTTGAACAGAATCAAAGACTCATCAATAACAAGCTTCCTGAAGGGATAAAAATACAGTGGACCCTCAGTTAGCGACCATTCCTGTTATCGGCCAACTCGGTTAGCGGCCGTTTTTTTGGCTCCTGGTTAGCGGCCGTTTTTTGGTTAGCGGCTGCGTCAGTCTGCTGGCTGGGGCCGCTTGCGCTTCAGTTTGCCTGTGTCGCGTGAGGAAGCTTCTGCTCATTCATTTAAACATTTCGCGTGTTTTCCATTGTTTTTGGTCAGTGCAACTGCGAAATAAGTAACCATGGCTCCCAAGAAAGTTCCTAGTAAAGTTCCTGTGGCAAAGAGAGTGAGAAACACCAAGGAATTTAAGAGAGAGGTGATTGAGAAATATGATAGTGGTATGCGGGTGCTGGAACTTGCCAGGATGTTTGGGAAAAACAAATCAACTATTACATCCATCCTGGCTAAGAAAGAAAAAATCAAGGACGCTGATGTTGCCAAAGGAGTAGGTTTTGTAACGAAACAAGGGTCACCAATAATGGAAAAAATGGAAAAGTTATTGTTATTGTGGATTAAGGAAAAAGAAATAGTGGGAGACAGTGTAGTGGAGTCTGTTATTTGTGAGAAGGCAAGGCATTTGCATGAAGATCTTGTGAAGAAAACTCCTGGAACAAGTGCTGCTGGTAGTGAATTTAGGGCCAGCAAAGGCTGGGTAGAGATATTTAAGAAGCGCAGTGGCATACACAGTGTTGTAAGGCTTGGTGAGGCTGCAAGTTCAGACAAACATGCTGCTGAAAAGTTTGTGCAGGAATTTCAGGACTACATAAAGAGTGAAAATCTGAAACCCCAACAAGTGTTTAATTGTGACGAAACAGAAAATGCCCAACAGGACCTACATCATGCAGGAGGAAAAGACACTGCCAGTTATTTTTCTAGACAGGGGTCCAGTGACTCTCAAGCTGGTCCTAGTGGCATTAAAAGACAAAGAAGGGAAGTAACCCCAGAGAGGGACTTGTTACCTGAAGTCCTTTTGGAGGGGGATTCCCCTACCAAACACTAACTCCTCTCTATTTCCTCCTCCCTATCTTCTAGAAGCCAGCATTAGTCTTCAATAAAGGTATGTAATACTGATTTAATTGTTAAAAAAAATATTTTTTTGTGAATATTTTTGTCTGGAACGCATTAATTGTATTTACATTAATTCTTATGGGGAATATTATTTTGGTTATAGGCCTAGCTCCTGGAACGGATTACGGCCGCTAACCGAGGGTCCACTGTACAGTGGTACCTCGAGTTTCGTACAGCTCCCAACTCGAACAATTATGTAAGTGCTTTTGTAAGTGTATTTTTGGGGTTCTGAAACGGACTAATCTAATTTAATTTATTGTTTATGGGTACAAATTCGTTCGGTAACGGCACTCGAACAGCCTTCTGGCACGAATTATGGCCGAAACTCAGGGTACCACTGTACATGCAGAACTTTTGTTTCAGATACATCAACACATGCCTGATCTTATATAACCTGTTATTTCTGTCAGGCCTTGTTTTGTCCGAGAAGTGTAGTATACGTAACAGTAGCAGAAATCGATTCACAGGTATTGTGTCACTGAAAGCCGGGGTTGAAATCAGGCAGTCTGTCGACCAGTATGATGTGACAGTGTGCTTATACATATGTGGCATAAGCATTATTGTGGCAAGAACAGATACATCTCAGCCACAGTTGTCTCCTTCCACTTGCATAGGCGTGATTTTGGTGAAATAATTGTTTGCCATGGTGTACTCAAAGTATGTGTTATACTTTCTCTGACAATGATTTCCATCAGGGGTTCATCAAAGAATAACTCGAAACACTGTAGTTCAGTGGCATTGTTACCAAGTGTACAAGATGGCCGTATTCCACTTTGAGTTTAATCAAAGTGATGAGGATTGGGAGCAAAATTGGCACCCTCCTGCCAATTCCAGATGTGGTCTGCTGGTGGGTACTGGATATTGACAGGTGGTGGTTGTTGTGCAAGCTGTGGTTGTGCAGGTTGTGATTGTGCAGGCTGTGGTTGTGCAGGCTGTTGTGGTGCATGGGTGGGTGAGGGTGGCCTTTGTTGTGAATGTGCTGAGTCAGCAGCATCACAACCAGCATTTGGTGCAGCTGATGTTGATCATAGCACTCTCCTTTGACCACATTCAGCCCTAATTTTATCGAAATTCGATTACGGTGACCAGATATATTCAGCGGCCTCTCCTGCAACTCTTTCTAGCCTTGATCCCATCCATCACCAGGGATTATGTTCATGCCTTGGTGCTTTTCGCTCTTCACCGGTTGAGAGCCTCTATGCAGAGGAAAATATTCCATCCTTGACTGATTGCCGTGATGCTCATTGCCTTCGCTATTATGTTTGCTCTCATGACCTCTGCAATCCTTCCATATATAGGATAGTCACTTATGTTAGTAGACGTTCTTTTTTTGTTTGTCGCCCCTGTTTACTTCGTCCCTTTTCTCTTCGCCTACATTCACTCTTGTCTTCTCTTCAGTTACCACCTTTCTATGTTCATGTAACATCTCACTTTTCCCTACCCCTTTGGGAAGTTCCGAAGGTTTGTGTCAGTTCTTTCCCACTGCCATGCGCGAAAGCCCATCTGCCTACAGTGGCTTCTTGCTCTCGTTTTCTTAATCACTTCTGATCTCATTTTCATGCCATTGCAGTGTACACTGATGGTTCTAAGTCTTCTGACAGCATCAGATTCACAGCAGTGTTTCTGGACAGCATCGTGCGAGGGCATTTATTGTCGTCGGCTAGTATTTTTACGGCGGAATTGTGTGCCATTCTTGTAGCACTTACCCATATTGCATCTATGACTGTGTCACCATTTGAGGTCGTTTCAGACTCCCTTAGTGGTTTACAGGCTATACAAAATTTTCATACACCTCATCCCCTGGTTCTTCGTATCCAACTTTGGAATTACGTCGTATCTCAAATCAAGCGGGAAAAGACTGGTAGGCCTAGATGTGAAAGAATGGGTCTGCATGGTCAGTGTGTGCAGTATAAAAAAAAATCCTGCAGCACAGTGCATAATTAGAAAAAAACTGACAGAGTTTTTGGTTTAAAACAGCGACTTTGCAGTCTATTTTTGTATGGTATTTATGGTTGTATTCTCGTTTTCTTGGTCTCATTTGATAGAATGGAAGATATATTACAAAAATAGAGATAATTTTGATTGGTTTCACGATGACAAGTACCTTGAAATTGAGCGCAAAGTAGCGAAAATGTTTGATTTTTGCCGATGCTCAAGAGTAAACAAATCACGCCATGCATCCAATACACATCAACTGATGAGTCTAATATTCTTTCACAAGTGCGTTGATATTATATATACCATTTTTACAATGATGCAGTAGTATACGTAACAGTAAATCTTCTACTTTTTGTGAGAATAAAAATTTAAAATGGAAAGCAAAAGTAATGTAAGAGGGGCCTGGAGACATGACTAATGAACAGATAAAATGTTATTTTAGTGCCAGAAATGTCTATCTTGTTTATTCTGGACCCTATTTTGAAATTGGCATCTTTTGAAATTTGTGTGAAATTGGCCAAATTGCCAATTTCTGACCACTGTATTGGGTAGTTGAAATTAGTAAATGGGCGTTTCTTGTACTCATTCGATAGAACAAATGGAATTCTAGCGAAATACTTATGATTTTAGTAGACATTGGAATTAGCCGAAAATAGGGCTCAAAGTGGGCGAAATAGCCGATGCGTAAATATCGTCGATACCGCTAACTTCACGAGAGCATAATTCCGTAAGTTTACCATCAAATTTCATACTTTTGGTGTCATTATGATCTGAAAAATATTCTCTATTATTTCGTAAGAATTTTTTTTTTTTTTTTACGAAAACTTTTCGACCCTGAGAACGAGTTTGGGAGAGGGCCTCTCGACCCTGAAAGGGTTAAAGAGTGTTACAATAATTGGTGACAGTACTTGAGAAACTTTTTTGTACATAAAAGGTGGTAAGTTATTTATATCTCCTGCCTTGTTTATAAGGGTGTTGATGATAAGCGAGACTGCTGTTGGGTTGGTTGGAGCTAGGAATAGTGTTTTCCGGTAGGTGCCCCTGAGGTAGTCTGATGGACGGGTGTTTGAGCTTGGGATCTTACTCGCTAGATTCTTTCCTATGGTGGAGAAGAAAACATTGAGCCTGTTTGCTGTTTCAGTTGGTGGGAGTCGGAGTTCATCTGATTTTGTTAATTTGATTATTTTGTTTTTGGATATCTTTTTAGTTCCTAAAATTTCAGATAGGGTTTTCCAGGTCTTTTTCATATCACCTTTTATGTTATGTAATCTATTCTCATAATATAATTTTTTTGACCTTATCAGGCTGGTAAGGATTGACAAGTAACATTTAGAATGGTATCTGGTTATTTGACCAATTCTGTACTGTTTTTCATATACTGTAGGTGCTTTGTGTTAATGGATTTAAGGATGCTGGGTGTTAGCCAGGGACTATTCAGTCTCTTTGCTGTGATCTGTTTAGTTTTTTTAGGGCAATGCTTGTTATAGAGGTAGTGGTTTTTTTTTAGAAAATTATTAATACATTCATCAGTATCTGTACATATGTTTCTATCTCATTATGTCAGTCGATGTTAATCATAACTGTTATAAAGTTATTAACAGTTTTCTCGTTATGTAGTCTGAAGGTCCCTTTAGTAGTGTCTTGGGGCAATTTACCTAGGTTGGTTATGTGAAGGTTCTCTGTACATTTTCTAGGTCAGCAGTTTCACCTGCCTTGAAAGGTGCTGTTAGTGTGCAGCAATATTCCAGCCTAGATAGAACAAGCGACCTGAAGAGTGTCATCATGGGCTTGGCATCTCTAGTTTTGAAGGTTCTCATTATTCATCCTGTTGTTTTTCTAGCAAATGCGATTGATACAATGTTATGGTCTTTGAAGGTGAGATCTTCTGACATGATCACTCCCAGGTCTTTTACATTAGTTTTTCGCTCTATTGTGTGGTTGGAATTTGTTTTATACTCCGATGTAGTTTCAATTTCCTCATGTTTTCCATATCGGAGTAATGAAATTTCCCATCATAGAATTTCATATTTTCTGTGGACCATTTAAAGATTTGGTTGATGTCCGCCTGGAGTCTTGCGGTGTCTTCAATGGAGGACACTGTCAAGCAAATTCGGGTGTCATCTGCAAAGGAAGACACGGCACTGTGGCTTATATCCGTCTATATCAGATATGAGGATGAGGAACAAGATGGAACAGAGCTTTTCACCGTAGCCACCTCAGACTTTACTCTGTTTACTACTACTCTTTGTGTTCTATTTGTTAGGAAATTATAGATACATCTACCAACTTTTCCTGTTATTCCTTTATCACGCATTTTGTGCGCTATTACACCATGGTCACACTTGTCAAAGGCTTTTGCAGTCTGTATAAATTACATCTGCATTTTATTTGTCTTCTAGAACATCCAGGACCTTGTCATAGTGGTCCAGTAGCTGGGACAGACAGGAGCAACCTGCTCTAAACCTATGCTGCCCTGGTGGGGAACATAGACAACTGGTGTAAAGAAACACTCCGAATGTTTCTACCCTCGCTGGGAATCGAACCCAGACCCTTGCCATGTGAAGCGAGAGCTTTAGCCATCAGGCCACAGGAACAAGACTTCAATCCACTCCCATCGTGCATGAGGGAACTACTGATAAATACCAGGAGGTCTTCAAGAGTGAAATTAATAAATTCCTAAAGTCAGTTCCTAATCAGCAGAGTTGTGCTTACGTTGGACTACATGCAGCTGACACCAGTAGCCTGATCAATCAAACCACCAATGGGAATACATAGTCTGGGACTGGGCCATAATTTGTTTTATGCTAAAATGTGCATCATGTTTAAATTATTGACAGTAAATTTACAAAACATCCCTTCCCATTCATTATCTCTTAGGTTGTCCACACATGCACTCATATTTACTTGCATGTCAAAGATTAGAGTTTATTGTACTCAAGATTATGTGTCTGATTAGTTCCTCATTGTTTATGAAGATAAAAACTAGCTTACTTTCATTTCAAGTAAGTCCTCTTATTGTTGGTTCACTGCAAATTTTCCAGTCTTAAGAGTTCCCTGGTATGTCTAATAAGCTACTTTATCTGACTTTTGGGATATCCTTGGTAATTACATTATGTATGATAATTGTACTTATGTGTACCTGTATCCAAATAAACTTATTCCCCATGCAATGATGTTCAATGCAGAAGCGAAATTAGAAGAAACAAATGGGAAATTGAAATTCAGAAAAAACAGGAAATTTTTTCCTTCAACAAACCATCTGCATCCCACAGGTAAGGTCACGCAAATACAAGAAGAAACACTTTCACCATCATCCACCCAATCACTGTCTTGCCAGAGTTGTGCCAATACAGTGGACCCTCAAATTTCATGATTAATCCGTTCCAGAGAGTCTGCCGAAAGGCAAAATTCACGAATGGCGAAACCATTTTCCCCAAAAGAAATAATGTAAATCCAATTAATCCGTTTCAGACACACAAAAGTATTAACAAAAACTAATTTTTTTAGAGATTAAATATAGATTTACATACAGAAAAGAATGACAAATCAATAAAAAGCACTAATAAAATGTATAAATGAACATTTAACATCACACTTACCTTTATTGAAGACTCTTGTTGGAGTATGGAAGAAAGGGAGGAGAGGACAGGGAGGCGAGTTTATTGTTTGAGACAAGACAAAATGCTTGAATATGACACTAATATCAACTGGGGAGAAAATTCTCCAAGAGAGGGGGGGTATCAGCCCTTTCTGCCCTTAGAAATGGGCCAGACGGCGTCTGGCTTCCAGGTCAACAGTTTAATTCATAACAGATGAACGGACCCAAGAAGCCAGTAAGTCACGTCATGGCTGACCAGGGTTGCAAGGAGTGTGAATTAATGAGTGATAGACATTTGAGAGATATGACTCTTTGCCATAGCAGGAAAGTTAAAGAAAACTGCTGTTTCATTTACACTTGACATTAATCATGTGCTCTAGTGATCTAAATATAAAGAACACAAGCATTTGAATTGCAACCTGTTGCAGTGTTTAGGAAGTGGTGATTTGAGCTTAGGTCAGCGATACCGAGCTCGACTGAGGCTAGGGGCGCTGGAGGGCATCAGATTGAACTAACCAACAAGAGGGAATGGGGCTTACGGCACGGTGATTTGACCTAATAAAGGGACATTCGTCGTGCGTCTTCAATCTCCTATTCAATCTCCACTAAAGCCGGGAAATCGGATAAGAACTCTGTTCCAGCGCGTTTAGTGATTTGATTTTTTTTTCAACAAGTCGGCCGTCTCCCACCGAGGCAGGGTGACCCAAAAAGAAAGAAAATCCCCAAAAAGAAAATACTTTCATCATCATTCAACACTTTCACCACACTCATACATAATCACTGTCTTTGCAGAGGTGCTCAGATACGACAGCTGATTATAGTCCCTCCCAGCTGTCACTATCCCAGACCCCTCCTTTAAAGTGCAGGCATTGTACTTCCCATTTCCAGGACTCAAGTCCAACTAAATCAATTAACTGGTTTCCCTGAATCCCTTCACAAAATGTTACCCTGCTCACACTCCAACAGATCGTCAGGTCCCAAAAACCATTCGTCTCCATTCACTCCTATCTAACACGTTCACACATGCTTGCTGGAAGTCCAAGCCCCTCGCCCACAAAACCTCCTTTACCCCCTCCCTCCAACCTTTTCTAGGACAACCCCTACCCCGCCTTCCTTCTCCTACAGATTTATACGCTCTCCAAGTCATTCTACTTTGATCCATTCTCTCTAAATGACCAAACCACCTCAACAACCCCTCTTCAGCCCTCTGACAAATACTTTTAGTAACTCCACACCTTCTCCTAATTTCCACATTCCGAATTTTCTGCATAATATTTACACCACACATTGCCCTTAGACATGACATCTCCACTGCCTCCAGCCTCCTCCTCGCTGCAGCATTTGCAACCCATGCTTCACACCCATATAAGAGCGTTGGTACCACTATACTTTCGTAGATTCCCTTCTTTGCCTCCATGGATAACGTTTTTTGTCTCCACAGATACCTCAACTCACCTTTTTTCCTTCATCAATTCTATGGTTAACCTCATCCTTCATAAACCCATCCGCTGACACGTCAACTCCCAAATATCTGAAAACATTTACTTCTTCCATAATCCCTCTCTCCAATGTGATATCCAATTTTTCTTTATTTAAATCGTTTGATACCCTCATCACCTTACTCTTATCTATGTTCACTTTCAACTGCAGTCAGAATGATAACAAATTCCCACTCTAGACAGCATACTCCACCACTATTCAAAAGTCTAAAACTACTCACCGTAAAGAACATTCATACTTATTCTTGTGCCTACTACATATATAAAACTTTACACTCTAATATAAACCCTCCGCTCAAAATTCTCCTCACCAACTTTAATAGGACCCATGACCACAACACAAGACACAGATCACTTTTTGATATACCCCGAGTTCATAACAACCTATGTAAAAATTCTATGCACATGAAGGGCCCCAGAATCTGGAATTCATTACCAGTAAATATTAAGATAACCTTGTCTGAAAATCAATTTAAGACTCAACTCAAAAACCACCTACTCACCCAAAACTAAATAATCATACTATAAACTACTTTGAAAAATGCTCATTATTACTTTCCTATAAAATAATTTCAATTTTTAATAATATGTTACTATTATGTTACCCCCTACTCACCCAAAACTAAATACTCATACTATAAGTTAATGTCAAAAATGCTCAATGTTATTTTCATTAAGATAATCTCAATTTCATATTACCATTCGAGAAGCTAAACACCTGTTACAATCTAATATCATCATATAATAATTTTAACAGTATAATATCATCATATTGTAATTTGAAAACAAATTTTAACTAGAATAAACTCAATAAATTTCTCTATTATTATGTACATAGTCTTTAAGTTACTAGATTAAGCTGCCCCTAATGCCATGGCATGTCAGTGGCTCTCCTTGCACTCAATTTATATTGTAACTACCAATACCTATGTAATCTGCAATGAAATAAAATTTACTTTACTTTACTTTACTTTACACACTCTCCCAAACTCGTCCACTAACCTTTGCAACTTTTCTTTAGAATTAATTCCCCATAATTTAATCCCACCCCTCTCCCCAACACCCTAGCATTTACTTCTTTTACAACCCCATCTATAAATATATTAAACAACCATGGTGACATTACACATCCCTGTCTAAGACCTACTTTTACCGGGAAGTAATCTCCCTCTCTCCTACACACCCTAACCTGAGCCTCACTATCCTCATAAAAACTCTTTACAGCCTTCAGTAACTTACTACCTATTCCATACACTTGCAACATTTGCCACATTGCTCCCCTATCCACTCTATCATATGCCTTTTCTAAATCCATAAATGCAATAAAAACTTCTCTACCTTTATCTAAATACTGTTCACATATATGCTTCACTGTAAACACTTGATCTACACATCCCCTACTCACTCTAAAGCCTCCTTGCTCATCTGCAATCCTACTCTCTGTCTTACCTCTAATTCTTTCAATAATAACCCTGCCATTAACCAGCTGCGCAGTTAGGAATACATTAATGATCTAGGCAGATTTATCATTCACCCGGTGACACGCGGGCGATCAGCCCAAACCCCGTGAGTAAAGGGCATTTCAGTCCATTTTATGACTGAAGATATGAAATACGCTCCTCTGGGGCAATTATAGTTACACTAATACCTTTTATTGACAGTCCAAGGGGATAGACCGTATGCATCAGCTATAACGACGTCGGGGAAGGCTACGATGTCGTGGATGCATCAATAAGCTAAGTTGCTTCATTACAGTCCATTAACCCTTAAACTGTCCACACGTAGATATACATTCGCGTGCGTACTGCCCCGAACGTAGATCTACGTTTTTTTTCAAATGCTTTTAACCTTGCCACGATAAGCCTGAGTTGCCTAGAGATTAGAGAATGGGTCTGTGCACTCATTGTGTGCAGTATTATAACATGTGGGAATGACAAACAAAATGCACTCTTCATTTTAAAGAAAAAGAACAATTTATTTTTTTCTCAAAATATTCGTTCAGCTACGCACGTGAACGTATATGTACGTGTGGACAGTTTAAGCGTTAATCGTAGGAGTCCATTTCCCCCACATCAACTCTACGGTTTATTTATGTATCACAATTCATCTAATATGACATAATAAACAATATTAATAACATAGAAACATGATATATACTCTACAATGAATAAAATATGTCATTACGTATGTCACGAGTGGTGGCGGTATATTGTTGTTGGGTTTATAAGGGCCATTGAGACATAAGCCATACATATTAGTGGTGGTGGAGGCAGCAGCAGAAGCCACCACCACTATTCACACAAACAATGTACGTAATATATAAATAAGAAATATTTACACTTTAATTTATAAATAAGAAATATTTACACTTTAATTTATAAATAAGAAAAATTTACACTTTAATTTATAAATAAGAAATATTTACACTTTAATTTATAAATAAGAAATATTTACACTTTATAAGAAAGATTAACACTTATCTTGGAGGATGCTGGCAGAGGACAGCGGTGTTGTCAGTGTCCTTATATACCTCAAACAACATTGGAGGAGTTAGTTTCATGTTGTCTTTTTTCTATCACTTAATCGCTTAACTTACTTGCTACACTGTTAATGCTACACTTTATCACTGGCTGGCGCTATAGCCTTTATCGACTCCTGCTGCTTTAGTATCATAGAACCACTGAAGAAGGCACATTCTCCCCTCTCTCTTCCTCCTCCACTTTGGTACGAGTTCTTTCTTGAATTCGATCATATTTCTCACCTTCTTTACCAAAGGGCTGGCACTAGAAGCTTTCTTTGGGCCCATGGTGGCTTACTTAGTAGTTTGCAAGCACAAAAAAAGAATGGAATATTATGAAATGTATCTTATGAACGTGTCGGGTGATGGTCACTCGTGGAGAAACAATGCCAGACTGCCTCTGAATGGTGTGTGCGCGTGGATGGTGGAGGCCGCTCTCGGACGCGTACCGTACCACCGACGAATCGCAAGGCAAATCACGAACCACGAGGCTATATTTTGACAAAAAAATTGCCGAAAGGCGAAATTCGCGAAGCACGAGGCTCATGAAACTCGAGGGTCCACTGTACTACAGTTCAAATATGCAAATATCCCCTCCCCCACCCTACTTCAGAGTGCAGCCACTGTACCTCCCACCCTCCTTTAGAGTGCAGCCACTGTACCTTCCATCCTCCTTCAGAGTGTAGCCACTGTACCTCCCACCCTCCTTCAGAGTGCAGACACTGTACCTTCCATCCTCCTTCAGTGTGTAGCCACTGTACCTCCAACCCTGCTTCAGAGTGCAGCCACTGTACCTCCCACCCTCCTTCAGTGTGTAGCTACTGTACCTCCCACCCTGCTTCAGAGTGCAGCCACTGTACCTCCCACCCTCCTTCAGAGTGCAGACACTGTACCTCCCACCCTCCTTACGTGTGTAGCCACTGTACCTCCCACCCTCCTTCAGTGTGTAGCTACTGTACCTCCCACCCTCCTTCAGTGTGTAGCCACTGTACCTCCAACCCTGCTTCAGAGTGTAGCCACTGTACCTCCCACCCTGCTTCAGAGTGCAGCCACTGTACCTCCCACCCTCCTTCAGTGTGTAGCCACTGTACCTCCCACCCTCCTTCAGTGTGTAGCCACTGTACCTCCCACCCTCCTTCAGAGTGCAGACACTGTACCTCCCACCCTCCTTCAGAGTGCAGACACTGTACCTCCCACCTCCAAGTCTAGCTAACTGGACTTTCGGTAGGTCTGAGTATCAGTCAATTCGAGTTTCGATGGCTTTTTTTCGGTCCAATTTCCCCCGCCAACCGGTCATTACCCCGACTATCTGTCCGGGTGCCAGACCTGTCCGCCTGCCCGTGCTTGCGCGCCTCCCCACGCTTGCGCGCCTCCCCACGCAGGCGTCGTGAGCCAGTCTAACGTTGTTTACCATTGAGAGAACATTACCCAGCGCGCTCATTCAAGCATTTCACAATAAATTTATTGTGTTTATTGCTGGTTTAGTGATTGTCACTGTGAAGTAAGTCACCATGGGTCCAAAGAACCTTCACAAGTCGATAAAGGCTATAGCACCAGCCAGCGATAAAGTGTAGCAAGTAAGTTAAGCGATTAAGCGATAGAAAATGACAACACAAAACTTAACTCCTACATTGTTGTTTGAGGAATATAGAGGCACTGACAAGAGCGCCGCCCTCTGCCACCATCTCCTCCAAGGTAAGTGTAAATATTCCCTATTTATATGTGTGAATATTTCTTATTTATAAATTAAAGTGTAAATACAGTGGTACCTCGACTTACGATGGTCCCCAAACTCACCCTTTTATGTAAGTTTATTTTTTTAAATGCTTTTGTAAGTGTAATTTTGGGGGTCTAAAAGGACTAGTCTATTTTACAACATTTCTTAAGGAGATAAATTCGTTTGGTAATGGCACTTGAACAGCATTCTGGAATGAAAAAATATCGTAAGTCGAGGTACCACTGTATTTCTTATTTATAAATTAAGGTGTAAATTTTTTTTTTATAATTAACACATCGGCCGATTCCCACAAACGCAGGGTGACCCGAAAAAGAAAAATTTTCATCATCATTCACTCCATCACTGTCTTGCCAGAGGGGTGCTTTACACTACAGTTATAAACTGCA
This sequence comes from Cherax destructor, assembly GCA_009830355.1. Taxonomy (NCBI): domain Eukaryota; kingdom Metazoa; phylum Arthropoda; class Malacostraca; order Decapoda; family Parastacidae; genus Cherax; species Cherax destructor. Next base: position 14,119 of record WNWK01019683.1, on the reverse strand, counting down.
ACATTAACACCCCTCCTTCAGAGTGCAGATACTGTACTTCCCATCTCCAGGACTCAAGTCCGGCCTGCCGGTTTCCCTGAATCCCTTCATAAATGTTACTTTGCTCACACTCCAACAGCACGTCAAGTATTAAAAACCATTTGACTCCATTCACTCTTATCAAATACGCTCACACATGCTTGCTGGAAGTCCAAGCCCCTCGCACACAAAACCTCCTTTAACCCCTCCCTCCAACCTTTCCTAGGCTGACCCCTACCCCGCCTTCCCTCCACTACAGATTTATACACTCTCTAAGTCATTCTGTCTCGTTCCATTCTCTCTACATGTCCGAACCACCTCAACAACCCCTCCTCAGCTCTTTGGATAACAGTTTTGGTAATCCCACACCTCCTCCTAATTTCCAAACTCCGAATTCTCTGCATTATATTCACACCACACACTGACCTCAGACATGACATCTCCACTGCCTCCAGCCTTCTCCTCGTTGCAACATTCATCACCCATGCTTCACACCCATATAAGAGTGTTGGTATAACTATACTCTCATACATTCCCCTCTTTACTTCCATGGACAAAGTACTTTGTCTCCACAGACTCCGAAGTGCACCACTCACCCTTTTACCCTCATCAATTCTATGATTCACGTCATCCTTCATAGACCCATCTGCTGACATGTCCACTCCCAAATATCTGAATAGATTCACCTCCTCCATACTCTCTCCCTCCAATCTGATATCCAATCTTTCGTCACCTAATCTTTTTGTTATCCTCATCACCTTACTCTTTCCTATATTCACTTTCAATTTTCTTCTTTTACATACCCTACCAAATTCATCCACCAACCTCTGCAACTTCTCTTCAGAATCTCCCAAAAGCACAGTGTCATCAGCAAAAAGCAACTGTGACAACTCCCACTTTGCATTTGATTCTTGATCTTTTAACCCCACACCTCTTGCCAAGACCCTCGCATTCACTTCTCTTACAACCCCATCTATAAATATATTGAACAACCACGGTGACATCACACATCCTTGTCTAAGGCCTACTTTTACTGGGAAATAGTCTCCCTCTCTCCTACACACTCTAACCTGAGCCTCACTATTATCATAAAAACTCTTCACTGCTTTCAGTAACCTACCTCCTATTCCATACACCTGCAACATCTGCCACTTTGCCACATTTAACAACTCCTCAAAATATTCCCTCCATCTTCCTGATACCTCTAACTCTCCATTTAATAACTCTCCTCTCCTATTTTTAACTGTCAAATCCATTTGTTCCCTTGGCTTCCTCAACTTATTAATCTCACTCCAAAACTTTTTCTTATTTTCAACAAAATTTGTTGATAACATCTCACCCACTCTCATTTGCTCTCTTTTTACATTGCTTCACCACTCTCTTAACCTCTCTTTTTCTCTCCATATACTCTTCCCTCCTTGCATCACTTCTACTTTGTAAAAACCTCTCATATGCTAACTTTTTCTCCCTTACTACTCTCTTTACATCATCATTCCACCAATCGCTCTTCTTCCCTCCCACACCCACTTTCCTGTAACCACAAACTTCTGCTGAACACTCGAACACTACATTTTTAAACCTACCCCATACATCTTCGACCCCATTGCCTACACTCTCACTAGCCCTTGCCTACACTCCAATAGTTGTTTATATCTTACCCTAACTGCCTCCTCTTTTAGTTTATAAACCTAAAGTTTATTATGTCATATTAGATGAATTGTGCTAGATAAATAAGCTGTAGAGTTGATATTATTGTCATATTGAAGGACTATCTAGTCCTGCCTCCAAACAAACTCTCCCGACTCTCTCATACGCCAACAAGAGTCTTCAATAAAGGTAAAACTGATTTAACTGTTCATTTGTCCATTATAATTAGTGCTTAATATTAATTTCTCATTGTTTTCTGTATGTAAAACTATAGTACGTATTTATTCTTTAAAAAATGAATTTTTGGTGAATATTTTTGGGTGGAAACGGATTAATTGTATTTACATTATTTCTTATGGGAAATAAGGGTTCGACTTTCGAACAGTTCGAGTTAAGGTCTAGCTCCTGGAACGGATTATGACCGAACCTCGGGGGTCCACTGAAATTATTTAAAGCGATAACCTTACAAATAAGTAATTAGTGTAATAAGAATAAGAAGTTTATTTCAGCATGATACATTTGTACAAAGGAGTATGACAATTAGATGTACATGCAGAAAGCTCCTTTATATGCAGAGCATTTCTGGCAAACTTGAGACCAACTTAAGATTAATAAGGCAATAACAGTATGAGTAATTTTGAACAAATGGTCACTTTGATGAGTGTAATTTTAAATTTGGAAGTTTAAAATGAATACAAGAGAACTGAATATTCTATTAGTTTATAATATGACTTTAATAAGTTTGATTTTTGCTCTTAATATTATGTCTATGGGTCCTATTGCAACTGTTAGAATTGAATGTTCTGTAAAAGTAGGTTACACAATAGTATGAGTGAATGTTTTGTAGAGTGAGTAGATTTAGATCTTTGAAGAGTGGGGGGGCGGGGTGAATTGTCGAGCAGTGGATTGTGTGATCATTCGCACTGCAGCTTTTTGTTGGATTATTATTGGCTTAAGGTAATTTGTCATTGTGGAACCCCAGTGTTACGGACATAGCCTGTAGATCACTAGGTTATAGTGCTTCTCGTAACAAATTCATAAAAATGACAGGATTATCTCTTCTAGGGGTCATCATACACAGGGCTCAACTTATAGAGGAAAAAGGAATCTTTCTAGTTTCTGTTGGTTTTATTAACAGCATTAATAATCACTTCTCATATTGTAAACACTATGAGTAAAACATATCCATATTATCACATCACTATAATAAGTTAAATATTCTCAAATGGTTTTAAACAGAGAGTTACTAGACTCTTTCACAATGAGTCAAATGGTATATATATACATATGTCCAGATACGTGCATTTTTACAAGCCCAAACGCCACACTGAAGTAAATAACAGTTCTTTCTCGAGGCTCATTCTGCAATAATCCCGTCTCTGGATCAGAGTCTATAAACGGCATATCACTTAGACTCGTTCACTTATTCTTATTTTCCTCAAGAGTTCCTCAACCGTATTCTCAGACAGAGATACAGTAGACCCCCGAGTAACGATCTGTCTGAATAACGATTTTTTTGTGTAACGAATGCTTTTTACGGTCAATATTTTTCTTGTGTAGCGATTTTTACTCGTGTAGCGATCCGTACCAGACCTGTCCGCCTGCCCACGCTTGTGCGCTTCGCCGCGCAAGACGCCAGTCTAGCGTTGTTTACACTTGAGTAAATAATACACAGCGCGCTCTTTCAAACATTTCACAATAAATTTACTCTGTTTATTGCTGGTTTAGTGATTGTCACTGTGAAATAAGTCACCATGGGTCCAAAGAAGCTTCCTAGTGGCACCCAAGTGGTAGCATTCATGCAGGGAGTGTAGCATTCATGCAGGGAGTGTAGCATTCATGCAGGGAGTGTAGCATTCATGCAGGGAGTGTAGCATTCATGCAGGGAGTGTAGCATTCATGCAGGAGTGTAGCATTCATGCAGGGAGTGTAGCATTCATGCAGGGAGTGTAGCATTCATGCAGGAGTGTAGCATTCATGCAGGGAGTGTAGAATTCATGCAGGAGTGTAGCATTCATGCAGGGAGTGTAACATTCATGCAGGGAGTGTAGCATTCATGCAGGGAGTGTAGCATTCATGCAGGGAGTGTAGCATTCATGCAGGGAGTGTAGCATTCATGCAGGGAGTGTAGCATTCATGCAGGGAGTGTAGCATTCATGCAGGGAGTGTAGCATTCATGCAGGGAGTGTAGCATTCATGCAGGGAGTGTAGCATTCATGCAGGGAGTGTAGCATTCATGCAGGGAGTGTAGCATTCATGCAGGGAGTGTAGCAAGCATGCAGGGAGTGTAGCATTCATGCAGGGAGTGTAGCATTCATGCAGGGAGTGTAGCATTCATGCAGGGAGTGTAGCATTCATGCAGGGAGTGTAGCATTCATGCAGGGAGTGTAGCAGGCATGCAGGGAGTGTAGCAGGCATGCAGGGAGTGTAGCATTCATGCAGGGAGTGTAGCATTCATGCAGGGAGTGTAGCATTCATGCAGGGAGTGTAGCATTCATGCAGGGAGTGTAGCATTCATGCAGGGAGTGTAGCATTCATGCAGGGAGTGTAGCATTCATGCAGGGAGTGTAGCATTCATGCAGGGAGTGTAGCATTCATGCAGGGAGTGTAGCAGGCATGCAGGGAGTGTAGCAGGCATGCAGAGAGTGTAGCAGGCATGCAGGGAGTGTAGCAGGCATGCAAGGAGTGTATCAGGCATGCAGGGAGTGTAGCAGACATGCAGGGAGTGTAGCAGGCATGCAGGGAGTGTAGCAGACATGCAGGGAGTGTAGCAGGGATGCAGGGAAACAGGCGCCAGAAACAGAGGACTGTGGACAGTTATTTTCTGCGACAGGGTTCTAGTGACTCTCAAGCAGGTCCTAGTGGGATTAAAAGACAAAGAAGGGAAGTAGCCCCAGAGAGGGACTTGTTACCTGAAGTCCTTTTGGTGGGGGATTCCCCTTCCAAACACTAACCCCTCCTCCCCCTGTCCTCCTCCCTATCTTACAGATGCCAGCAAGTCTCTTCAATAAAGGTAAGTAAATGTTATTTTAAATGTTTAACCCTTTCAGGGTCCGTGCCATAGTTCTACAGCTTTGAGTTCAGGGTCCAAACCGTAGTTCTACGTCATGAGCTCAGCTCACTCAGATAAGCTTTGAGTGGCAAATTTGGGCCTAGATATGAGAGAATACATCTATGTGGTAAGTGTGCACTACATAAAACAAATCCTGCAGCACACAGTGCATAATGAGAGAAAAAAAACTGAAACCGCAATTTTCGAATAAAACAGCGACTTTGCTGTGTTTTTTCGTATACTTTGCATAGTTGTATTTGCAATTTCTTGGTCTCATTTGATAGAATGGAAGATATATTACAGATATAGAGATGATTTTGATTGGTTTTATTACTGCAAATGGCTTCAAACTGAGCTCAAAATAGCGGAAATGTTAAATTTTTGCCTATGTTCAGGAGTAAACAAATGACCTCACACGTCTAATATGCGCCAGCTGGTGGGTCTAATATACTTTCACAAATGTGGTGATATTATTTGTACAGTTATTACAATATTGCATAAAAGTAAATCTTCCATTTTTTGGTTTGAATAAAAATTCATTATGTGAATAAAAAATAAAAATGGAATTCCTTTGTAAAGACTGAAAACGTAACTAATGAACAGAGGAAATGTTAGTTTAGTGCCAGGAATGCCTGCATTGTTTATTATGCACCCTATTTTGAAATTGGGATATTTTGAACTTTGAGTTAAAATGGCTAAATTACCAATTTCCAATCACTTTATTTTGTAGTTGAAACAGTTGACTGGTTGATTTCTTGTGCTCAATCGATAGAAAAGAAGAAATACTAGTGAAATAGCTAAGAATTTGGTCGACTGGAATAATGTAATTGGCCTAAAATGGGAGTCAAAGTCGTCAAAATTGCAGATGCGTAAATATCGCTGACACATCAAAATTTGCGAGAGCATAATTTCGTCAATTTTCAATCAAATTTCCTACTTTTTGTTTTATTACCTTCAGAAAAAGATTCTCTATCATTTCATAACAAAAAATAAGAATTTTTTTTTTTAAATTCTTGGACACTGGCGCACCCCTTCCAAAAATGGCGTTGGACCCTGAAAGGGTTAATTATATTACATACTACATATACTACTTTATATATACTATTTATAATTGTTTTGTGAATATTTTTGGATGTCTGGAACATATTAATTGTACAGTGGTACCCGGTTTAATTTTTTCATTCAGAATGCTGTTCAAGTGCCATTACCAAACGAATTTATCTCCAAGAAAGTTGTAAAATAGACTAGTCCTTTTAGACCCCAAAATTACACTTACAAAAGCATTTAAAATAAACTTACATAAAAGGGTGAGTTTGGGACCATGTAAACCGGTACACTGTATTTACATTATTTCTTATGGGAAATAAGGTTTCGAATAACGATTTTTTCATGTTGAGGTGTAGCTCCTGGAATGGATTAAGATCGTTAGTCGAGGGACCACTGTATGCCCTATTCACGGGCTTCCAATAATTCCTGGGAACTGCTGGGAGAGAGTAGGGTGACTTGAAGACAGATTCTCCACTAGACCCTTCCTAGACTAGTGGAAGGTATGAACTGAACAAGGTAAGGCTTTACCAGCCAACCTTAACTCGGTCTGTATAGGGGTTGAGTAGCTTAAATTGTCTGCGAGTGCTTAACCTGACGCACCAACAGTTTAGAATATTTAAACATCCTACCTATGTACAAAGCTAAATAATTTGTAGTCAGATAATATTATAAAGTAGAGTAAATCCATTTTAGCTATTAATGGAAATACAGTGGTACCTCGACTTACGATGGTCCCCAAACACACCCTTTTATGTAAGTTTATTTTTTTAAATGCTTTTGTAAGTGTAATTTTGGGGGTCTAAAAGGACTAGTCTATTTTACAACATTTCTTATGGAGATAAATTCGTTTGGTAATGGCACTTGAACAGCATTCTGGAATGAAAAAATATCGTAAGTCGAGGTACCACTGTACTCCTTAATATAATATTAAGTGAAAAGGCCAAAATAACATTTATAAATATATCATTTCTTTCTTAAAATGGGCAAAGGGCGTAACACCCAGGCACAAACAGCATAGGTGAGGTAGGGGCATATCAGTGAATAGTACAGTACAGTGGAACCTCGGCTTACGAACGCTCCACCATGCGAACTTTTCAGGATACGAACTGTCGTTCGGTCAATTTTTTGCTTCTGGATACAAATGAAATTTCAGGATGCGTACTTCCCCATCAAGGGAGGTTCCTTAAATAAATAAATAAATAAAATAGTAATTATTTCTTTGCAAAGGTTACAATGTGTTTACATATCATAATATGATTGAAGCAAAGAATGCCACTATCATAATAATAATAATAATAATAATAATAATAATAATAATACAGTCAACCCCCGGTGCTCGACGGCGTCGGAGGTCGTCCAAATCGGTGTTCAACGGGTTATTTTACAAGAATTTTGGCTCGGTATTAGGCGGCCGCTCGAAGTTGGACGAGTTGGCTATCCGTCCTGGACGCGTACATGCGTGGGCCATGGCCCAGCTGGGCGCCCAGGCACTCAGTGTGCTATTGTTTACAAGCGAGCGACCACTACCCACGCACCACCCACGCATTCATACCATATACAGTGGACCCCCGAGTATCGTAAAAACTTCATTCCAGAATCCTGCTCAAGTGTCATTACCGAACGAATTTACTCCCTTAAGAAATAATGTCACTTAGGTTAGTCTATTTCAGACCCCCAAAAATACACTTCCACAAGCACTTACAATATTATACTTACATAATTGTACGATTTCCGGGGTGTACGTAACTCGGGGGTCCACTGTATATTGTCATTATTCCAGTGTTTTTAGTGCTTGCAACTGCTAAATAAGCCACCATGGGACCCAAGAAAGCTCCTAGTGCAAAGCCTGTGGTAAAGAATGTCAGAAATACAGTAGAGTTGAAGAAGGAGATGATAGCAAAATATGAAAGTGGAGTGCGTGTCACTAAGCTGGCCAGGCTCTATGGCAAATCCTATTCAACCATCTCTTCCATTTTGGCCAAGAGAAAGGAAATCAAGGACGCTGTTGTTGCGAAAGGTGCAAGTATGGTCACAAAACAGAGATCTCAAGTGCTGGAACAAGTGGAAACTTTGTTGTTGGTGTGGATCAACGAGAAACAGTTAGCAGGAGATAGTGTTACGCAGGCAATAATATGTGAAAAAACAAGGCAATTTCATGATGATCTCGTCAAGAAAATGCCTGCAACGAGTGCTGAAGTGAACGAATTTAAAGCCAGCAAAGGCTGGTTTGACAGATTTAAGAAGCAAAGTGGCATACATAGTGTTGTGAGGCATGGTGAGGCAGCCAGTTCTGACAAAAGTGCGGCTGAAAAATATGTGCAGGAATTCGTGGGGTACATAGAGGCTGAACAATTCCAACCCCAACAAGTGTTCAATTGTGACGAAACAGGCCTGTTTTGGAAGAAAATGCCAAACAGGACCTTCATTACACAGGAGGAAAAGGCACTCCCAGGACATAAGCCTATGAAAGACAGGCTAACTCTTATGATGTGTGCTAATGCCAGTGATGATTGCAAAGTGAAGCCTTTACTGGTGTATCATTCTGAAAATCCCCGAGTGTTTGGCAGATGCGGTATCACCAAGTCTAATTTGTGTGTGATGTGGAAGTCTAACAAAAAGGCATGGGTCACTAGGGAAATTTTCCTTGATTGGTTCAAAAACGTGTTTGGCCCCAGTGTGAAGAAATATCTTGAGGAAAATAATTTGCCACTTAAGTGCCTCCTGATAATGGACAATGCTCCTGGTCATCCTCGAGACTTGGCAGAGGAAATTGTGCAGGGCTGTGAGTTCATCAAAGTGAAGTTCTTGCCCCCTAATACCACTCCTCTCCTCCAGCCCATGGACCAGCAGGTCATTTGCAACTTTAAAAAACTCTACACCAAAGCAATGTTTCAAAAGTGCTTTGATGTGACCACAGACATGGATATGACCCTAAAAGAGTTTTGGAAAGATCATTTCCATATCCTGCATTGTGTAAAGCTTATAGGTAAGGCTTGGGAGGGAGTGACTACCAGGACTTTGAACTCTGCCTGGAGAAAATTGTGGCCAGACTGTGTCCTAGATTTTGAAGGTTTTGGGGCTGAGCCTCAGAACCCTGAGCCTGAGCCTGTTGTGCAAGAAATTGTGGAACTGGGCAAGTCCATGGGGTTGGATGTTTGTACCCAGGATATGGAACAGTTGGTGGAGGAGCACAATGAAGAGCTAAACACTGAAGATCTGCAAGAGCTTCAACAGCAACAACAGACCACAGTTCAGGAAAATGGTCCAGAGGGGAGGAGGTGAAACCGAGATGGAAGAAGGTGCCTTCTTCAAAAATTAAGGAGATTTGTGCGCAATGGACTAATGTGCAAACATTTATGTATGATTATCACCCTAACCAAGATGTTGCAGGCCGTATATGCGACATGTTTAATGACAATGTCTTGTCACATTTTAGGGACATTTTAAAGAACTGCCAGACACAGAGCTCTCTGGACAGATTTTTTGTGAGAGAGGGGTCCAGTGACTCTCAAGCTGGACCTAGTGGCATTAAAAGAAAAAGGCCAGTAACCCCAGAAAAGAACTTGGTACCTGCAGTGTTAATGGAAGGTGATTCCCCTTCCAAACACTAGCATACTACTCCACCTTCTTCCCTCCTCCTGCCTTCCACACATCTACAACTCTTCAATAAATGTAAGTGACATGTTATTGTAATATTTATTTCTTAATTTTTTATAAAATTGTGTATAATTTAATGTCAAAAAGTTCTAAAAAATATTTTATTTTAATACTTTTGGATGTCTGGAATGGATTAATTTTATTTCCATTATTTCTTATGGGGAAAATAGAGTTCGACCAAACCGGTGGTCGATGGGCCCTCTGGAACGGATTACCGACGAGAACCGGGGGTTGACTCTATAATATAATAATAATATAATATAATATAATAATAATAATATAATATAATAATAATAATATAATACAATATAAAAATAATAATAACATAATAATAATAATAATACGTACATATAATGAGCGTATTTGATAGGAGTGAATGGAGACAAATGGTTTTTAATACTTGACGTGCTGTTGGAGTGTGAGCAAAGTAACATTTATGAAGGGATTCAGGGAAACCGGCAGGCCGGACTTGAGTCCTGGAGATGGGAAGTACAGTGTCTGCACTCTGAAGGAGGGGTGTTAATGTTGCAGTTTTATAACTGTAGTGTAAAGAACCCCTCTGGCAAGACAGTGATGGAGTGAATGATGATGAAAGTTTTTCTTTTTCAGGCCACCCTGCCTTGGTGGGAATCGGCCGATGTGTTAATAAAATAATAATAATAATAATAATAATAATAATAATATGTATAATAATAATATAATAATAATGTACTATAATAATAATATAATAATACAGTGGACCCTCGGTTAACAAAAATTCATTGCAGAAGCCTGCTCAAGTGCCATTACCGAACGAATTTACGTCCTTAAGAAATAATGTCATGTAGGTTAGTCTATTTCAGACCCCCAAAACTACACTTCCACAAGAACTTACAAAATTATACTTACATAATTGCACGATTTCCGGGGTATTCGTTAACCGAGGGTCCACTGTAATGTACTACGTATAACAATAATTATAATAGCAGACGGCTTCAAAAGGCCATCACTGGATGGCAGTGAATACCACAACAATGCGGGAGCGGTTATGGCCGCCTCCACTTGTCACATAATGACATACAGTGGACCCCTGGTTTTCGTAATTAATTTGTTCCAGAACGCTGTTCAAGTGCCTTTACCAAACGAATTTGTTCCCATAAGGAATAATGTAAATTAGATTAGTCCTTTTAGACCCCCCAAAAATACACTTACAAAAGCACTTACAAAAATACACTTACATAATTGTTCAAGTTTGGAGCATTACGAAAACCGGGGGACCACTGTATTTTATTCATTCTAGAGTATATATCAGGTTTCTATGTTATTTATACTATTGCTTATTTTGTCATATTAGATCAATTGTGATAGATAAATAAGCCATATTAGCATCATATTGAAGGAGTATTTAGTCTTGTCTCCAAACAACTCTCCTCCGCTACATAGCGTAATGACATACAGTAGACCCTCAGTTAACGAAAGGTCTAGTTAACGAAAAAATCGGTTACCGAAAGCTTTTTTCGCAATCAGATAGCGAAAAAAGCTCGGTTAGCGAAACGTATTAGACGTGTCCGCCTGCTCTGCGCCTGGCCTGCGCAAGACGCCAGTGTAGCGTTGTTTACCATTGAGAGAACATTACCCAGCATGCTCTTTCAAACATTCACAATACATTTGGTGCCTTTTTTGGTGGTTTAGTGATTGTCACTGTGAAATAAGTCACCATGGGTCCAAAGAAGCTTCCTAGTGGCACCCCAGTGGTAAAGAGAGTGAGGAACACCATCGAACTGAAGAAAGAGATAATAGAAAAATATGAGAGTGGCGTACGTCTGAGTGATCTTGCCAGGATGTACAAGAAAAGTGCATCTACTATCGGCACTATCCTGGCAAAGAAAAACGAGATCAAGGAAGCTAATGTTGCAAAAGGGGTTAATTTGTTAACGAAACAAAGATCGAAAACAGTGGATGAGGTTGAGAAGTTACTGATGGTATGGATCAATGAAAAACAGATAGCGGGTGATAGTATTTCCATGGCGATAATTTGTGAAAAGGCAAGGAAGTTGCACGCAGATCTTGTCAAGACAATGCCTGGAACCAGTGGTGATGTGAGTGATTTTAAAGCCAGCAAAGGCTGGTTTGAGAGGTTTAAGAAATGTAGTGGCATACACAGTGTTGTGAGGCATGGTGAGGCAGCCAGCTCAGACAAACGTGCAGCTGAAAAATTTGTGAGTGAATTTAAGGGGTTCGTAGAGGCTGAAGAATTCCTCCCCCAACAAGTGTTTAATTGTGATGAAACAGGCCTGTTTTGGAAGAAAATGCCCAACAGGACCTTCATTACTCAGGAGGAAAAGGCACAGCCAGGACACAAGCCTATGAAAGACAGGCTAACTCTTATGATGTGTGCCAATGCCAGTGGTGATTTTAAAGTGAAGCCTTTACTGGTGTATCACTCAGAAAATCCCAGAGCCTTCAAGAAACACAGTGTTGACAAGAATAATTTGTGTGCATTGGAAGGCTGACACCAAGGCATGGGTCACTATGGAGATTTTCAAGGAATGGGTGACTGGAGTGTTTGGCCCTAGTGTGAAGAAATGAGGGATTTTGAAGGATTTGAGGCTGACCCTGACCCTGACGACCCTGTGCCTGTTGTGGAAGATGTTGTGGAAGATATTGTGGCATTGGGGAACAGCCTGGGGTTGGAGGAGGTGAGTGGTGAGGATGTGGAAGAGTTGGTGGAGGAGCACAGGATAGAGCTAACAACTGAAGAGCTGCAAGAGCTTCATCTGGAACAGCAACAGACCACAGCTGAGGTTATTGCTTCACAGGAGGAGGAAGAGAGAGTGAAGGAGGTGCCTTCTTCAGAGAATAAGGAAATTTGTTCAATGTGGAATAAGGTGCAGACATTTGTTGAAAGACACCACCCTGAGCAAGCTGAAATGAGCCTTCTGTGCAACCACTTCAGTGACAGAGCCATGTTGCACTTCAGGAAAGTATTAAAGAGTCGCCAGAAACAGAGGACTCTGGACAGTTATTTTTCTAAGAAGAGTTCTAGTGACTCTCAAGCTGCTCCTAGTGGCATTAAAAGGACGTGTCTAGGGTTCAGTGAGGACGTGTCTAGGGTTCTCTGTGGACTGAACCACTTTTGCTCTGTGAAGTGAACCAAGATGCCATCCATTGAGCAACTTTACAAGCAGCTTAAGGAGGAATTTAGGGTAGCGAAGCTTGAGATTCGGCGATTGACGGAGGAAAACAAGAGGATTCGTAGTAGTCCTCCTGTTGTGAGTCCTCAGGTCAAGAAGGGAACCTGGGCAGTGGCCGGACTTCATGGAACAAAGTTGAAGATCAAGAAAACGAATGGAGGTAGAAAAGATGAAGAAGAAAGAGACTGCTGTGGAAACTGTTGTGGAAACATCGAACGCCTTCTCCGTGCTACCCGATGAATGTGAGTCGACTACTGAGGACGTCACGACGAACGACACCAAGGAAGGTAAAAACATTGTTGTTGTTGGGGATAGCCAGGTTAGGTATATGGATAGGGCATTCTGCTTGAAGGATAGGAGTAGGAGACAGAGGGTTTGCTTTCCTGGGGCTAAGATGGAAGATATTGTTAGCCGGCTTGACAACATTATGAACGGTAATGGGATCAATCCTATTATCTGCCTCAGTGCTGGAGGCAATGATGTAGGCAAGCGTAGAAGTGAGGATTTAGTTAGAAGGTACAGGACAGCAATAGACATAATTAGGAAGAAGGGGGGGTGCCCTGTTATATGTGGCATTTTGCCAAGAAGGGGTGTTGGAAATGAATGGCTGTCCAGAGCGATTGGTATAAATTGCTGGCTGGACAAACACTGTAAGGATAATGCAGTCCCATTCATTGACAACTGGGACCACTTCTATGGCTGAAATGACATGTATGCCATGGATGGGGTTCACTTATCCAGGGCAGATGTAGAATTTCTCTCTAGCTCAGTTGAGGATGTTGTTAGGGCTTTAAACTAGGATTAGATAGAGGTATGGGTTTAGGAATGGTGAATAATGAGGGTCAAAATATTGATTCAGGCTTTGATATCATAAATCTTAACAATAACAGTAATCGAGTAACACAGGGTAATGATAGTAACAGAAATTGTGTAAAACAAAAGCTGAATATGAAAAAAGGTTCACAAGAAGATACATATCAATGTATTTTACACTAACTGTCGAAGCGCCAGAAATAAAATTAACGAATTACGTTTGGTAGCATGTGCTGGGAACTTTGATGTCATTGCAATAACTGAAACATGGTATAATATAAAGTCGGGATATGATTGCTGAGTGTCATATTCAGGGGTTTAAGTTGTTCCATGTAGATAGATATAATGGGAAAGGGGGTGGAGTTGCATTATATGTACGAGAAAATATCAATTGCTGCATAAAAACAGGCATAAAAATAGATGGATCATTAACAGAATCTGATTGGGTAGAGTTTCTAGGTCAAGAAAAACTGATTCTAGGTGTAATATACTGACCTCCAGGCTTGGATCACGATAGAGGGAGACTTCTTTGGGACGAAATTGTTAGAGCTTCTAGACACAATAACGTAGTGATAGTAGGGGATTTTAACTTTAGTCAAATTGACTGGACTTCTTTGACTGGTAATCTGGAGTCCAGTGACTTTATGGAAGTAGTTCAGGACTGTTTTCTGAAGCAGTGTGTGACGGAGCCTACCAGAGGTAATAATTTGCT
>WNWK01019682.1:0-37280 GCA_009830355.1 Cherax destructor | reverse complement strand
TTCGAACAGAGTTGTAGATGCGTGGAACAATCTTCCGAGTAGGGTGATGAGGCTAGGACCTTGGGTGGCTTTAAAAAGAGATTGACAAATATATGAGTGGGAGGGGCTGGGTTTGATTGGTGTCGTGGGTGCAGGAGTGAATTCTTAGGTAGTGGTGGTTTTGATATGGACCTGCCTTGTATGGGCCAGTAGGCCTTCTGCAGTGTTCCTCCATTCTTATGTTCTTATGTTCTTATCTCTTCTCAGCAGTGTCTTCTCTGGGTGTGTTGAAGATATTTAATGCCTGTCGTCTGCAGTCTCTAATGAAGTGACGAGGATAGTGAAGTTTGGAAAAAACTTGTTCAATGAGGGAGCATTCTTCTTCAAGGAACTCACATAAGAACATAAGAACATAAGAAAGGAGGAACACTGCAGCAGGCCTGTTGGCCCATACTAGGCAGGTCCTTCACAATCCATCCCACTAACATAATATTTGCTCAACCCAATTTTCAAAGCTACCCAAGAAATAAGCTTTGACAATTCTACCCACTCATGCGCGAGTCCCACTCAAATCCAACCCCTCTCACTCATGAATTTATCCAACCTAAATTTGAAACTACCCAAGGTCCTAGCTTCAATAACCCTACTAGGCAGACTGTTCCACTCATCAACTACCCTATTTCCAAACCAATACTTTCCTATATCCTTTCTAAATCTAAACTTATCTAACTTGAATCCATTATTGCGGGTCTCTCTTGGAGAGATATCCTCAAGACCTTATTTATATCCCCTTTGTTAATACCCATTTTCCACTTGTATACCTCGATCATGTCTCCCTCATTCTACGTCTTACAAGTGAATGTAATTTTAGGGTCTTCAATCTTTCTTCGTAAGGAAGATTTCTAATGCTATGTATTAATTTAGTCATTCTACGCTGAATGTTTTCTAACGAATTTATGTCCATTCTGTAATATGGAGACCAGAACTGAGCTGGTAATCTAGGTGAGGCCTTACTAATGATGTATAAAGCTGTAATATAACCTCTGGACTTCTGTTGCTAACACTTCTTGATATAAATCCCAGTAATCTATTTGCCTTATTACGTACGCTTAGGCATTGCTGTCTTGGTTTAAGGTTGCTGCTTACCATCACCCCCAAGTCCTTCTCGCAATCTGTATGGCTAAGTTCTACGTTATTTAACTTATACGTGCTTGGGTTATGGACACTCCGAGCTTCAGAACTTTGCATTTATCTACATTGAACTGCATCTGCCACATTTCTGACCACGAATTAAGTTTGTCTAAATCTTCCTGAAGTTCTATGACATCTATGTTTGAATCAATTATCCTACCTATCTTCGTGTCGTCGGCGAATTTGCTCATATCACTAGTAATTCCCTCATCAAGGTCATTGATATATATTATAAATAACAATGGGCCTAAGACTGATCCCTGTGGAACACCACTTGTTACAAGTCCCCATTCGGATTTAACCCCATTTATGCACACTCTCTGCTTCCTATTGGTGAGCCATGACTCGATCCATGACAGCACTTTTCCCCCAATGCCATGAGCTGCCACTTTCTTTAACAGTCTCTTGTGCGGTACTCTATCAAAAGCCTTACTAAAGTCTAAATAAACAATATCGAATTCTTTATCGTGATCAACAGCCTCAAAAGCTTTACTGAAGAAGGTTAATAAATTAGATAGGCAGGAACGGCCCCTCGTGAATCCATGCTGGGTATCATTAATCAAATTATGGTTATCTAGATGGCTTCTAATAATATCAGCTATAATTGACTCTAGTAATTTGCCTACAATTGAGGTCAGGCTTATTGGGCGGTAGTTTGACGGTAGTGACTTGTCCCCTGCTTTAAAAATAGGAATTACATTAGCCATCTTCCACATATCAGACACTACACCTGTTATTGAAGCTAAAATGTTGGTAGTTTCAAACAGAGGTTTAATAAATACATGAGTGAGAAAGGATGGATTTGAGTGGGACTTGCACATGAGTTAGTGGATTTATCAAAGCTTATTGTTAGGGTAGAACTAAAGTGGGTTGGACGAATGTTCTGTCAGTGGGATGGATTTGTGATGGACATGTCCAGTATGGGCCAACAGGCTGCTGAAGTGTTCTTCCTTTCTTATGTTATTATGAAATAGGGTAGTAATTTGCCTACAATTGAGGTCAGGCTTATTGGGCGGTAGTTTGACGGTAGTGACTTGTCCCCTGCTTTAAAAATAGGAATTACATTAGCCATCTTCCACATATCAGACACTACACTAGTTATTGAAGCTAAAATGTTGGTAGTTTCAAACAGAGGTTTAATAAATACATGAGTGAGAAAGGATGGATTTGAGTGGGACTTGCACATGAGTTAGTGGATTTATCAAAGCTTATTGTTAGGTAGAACTCAAAGTGGGTTGGACGAATGTTCTGTCAGTGGGATGGATTTGTGATGGACATGTCCAGTATGGGCCAACAGGCTGCTGAAGTGTTCTTCCTTTCTTATGTTATTATGAAATAGGGTAGTTGCTGAGTGGAACAGTCTTCCTATTTATCAAAACTTATTGCTTGGGTAGTGCTAAAAATGTTTTTTTTGCAAATATTTTTAGGGGGTTGAATTTGTGAAGGACCTGCCAAACATGTGTACTTATGTTATGGTCGTCTTCCAAGAGACGGAGAAATTTGTCATTCTTCTCTAAATTCTAACGAATTTTTCACCCATTCTGGACGATGTTACTGATACCATACTAATTACATGTATGTGAAATAAATAATTAAGGCAGATTCTGAGTGCGCGTAGGAAAAAGCCTATAATTACACCACGTTTAGTTTTGGTGTCGTGGTGAGAGTAGAAGTGGAGAAGATCGTGTTGATTGGTAGGTTTTCGATAGACTTTAAAACGAAGTTCATTGTCAGCTTTGCAGAGAAGAACATCAAGGAAAGGAAGAGTGTTGTCGACTTCTTCTTCTAGTGTAAACTGGATTGATGGCTCGACCTGGTTGAGTTCGTGTTGGAGAGATTGAACGTTGAAGCGTCTGGGAGTTATGATGAGAATGTCGTCAACATGACGAAGCCAGGTGACCGAAGAGGGAATAATAGTGGAAAATCGCTCGGCTTCCAAATGTTCCATATATAGGTTCGAAAGGACGGCACTAAGTGGCGATCCCATGGGTAGTCCAAAAGTTTGCTGAAAGAGTTGGTTTTCGAAAGAGAAACATGTAAAGCTAACACCTGACCCAGCATTCTCCACCTGACTATACCCTATATATATTCATGTTACTCATTTTCCAGGTATATCTGTCTGTGACTCGATAAAGCCCACTGCGTGGGCGAAACGTTGTCAATAAAGGATCACATTATACTGCTTATGTGTTTATTTTTCCATTGTGTCGGTATTTTATACCATTTATTTCTAATCTTATCTATCTTGTATCCATTATTGCGTGTTCTCTCTTGCAGAGATATCCTCAAGACCTTATTTATATCCCATTTCTTAATACCCCTTTGTTAATACCCATCTTTTATTCAAAACTACGCAAGAATTGGGAGAAATACACCACGAGCCATTCAAATTATTCCCTCTCATTCATTGCCTTAATTATTTATTTCACATACATGTAATTAGTATGGTATCAGTAACATCGTCCAGAATGGGTGAAAAATTCGTTAGAATTTAGAGAAGAATGACAAATTTCTCCGTCTCTTGGAAGACGACCATAACAAAATGTTTGGCAGGTCCTTCACAAATTCAACCCCTAAAAATATTTGCAAAAAAAACATTTTTAGCACTACCCAAGCAATAAGTTTTGATAAATAGGAAGACTGTTCCACTCAGCAACTACCCTATTTCATAATAACATAAGAAAGGAAGAACACTTCAGCAGCCTGTTGGCCCATACTGGACATGTCCATCACAAATCCATCCCACTGACAGAACATTCGTCCAACCCACTTTAGTTCTACCCTAACAATAAGCTTTGATAAATCCACTAACTCATGTGCAAGTCCCACTCAAATCCATCCTTTCTCACTCATGTATTTATTAAACCTCTGTTTGAAACTACCAACATTTTAGCTTCAATAACTAGTAGGAAGACTGCTCCACTCATCAGCTACCCTATTTCCCACTGTAATTTGCTAAGTGAAAATTTTGGACCATTACCGAGTTACCGCTAATATCTTACTTCCATTCAATGTCGTCAGTCTGACCGCCGCTCATAAAATGTCTTATACTGACGCTATTATTGCTAATACCTTTTTTCTGCTTATATCATTTATTCATTAATGATATTATGCATAAGATAAATAAGATAAACGAATAAAAAAGAAGGCCCAAATAATATTATTTGTATAGTTTATACTGGTTGGTGGTGGTGGCTTTGAAGAAGTGTTACCGACTATAAGAGAAGAGTTTTATATGTTACCTCTGGTAGAACTAAAGAAAACGGTGTTTCATACACGGGAAACAATAAAAAATCACTTACATTGCAAAGAGAAGCCCAAAATAGTGCGATTTTCGTGATTTTTTTTTTGTACTTTTCTTACGTAATTTGCTAGTCCGCGCGTTTACCCAAATATCTCGAAAGCAAGATTTTCGCCTATTGCTTTGAAGTTTTACCATAAATAATGATTGGATTGAAATGATTTTCACAGACAATATAAAACAAAGTGTGTTTTAATTTTGGCTGAAGTACTGTTTGGAATATCTCAAATATTTTTAATTTTGTGGGGGGTAAAAGGCAGATATTTTGTTGAATGCCAAAAAGCGTACCAAATTTTTTTTTTTTTTAGAACAAAAATAAGGTATATTAGATTAATTGCATTCAGTAAACATTAGTTTTAGACGTATTCTAACAGTGGGGATTGTCGGAAGAGCCACTTATAGTGCCAATGTGTGCAATACATGGTGCCATTTGTCAAAATCACTAAACATTTTTTTTCTCAGTTGTTTGTTGGCCAATCTTATTGAAACTTTGTCATATTATGTAACTTATATGCTTCTAAACGTACACCAAAAATAAAGAAAATCGGACGTAAAATATAGAAACATGATACATTTGGCGGACTGGGTCCTTAAAGGTTGCTTACGCCAAGTTCCTATGTAATTTCTAAATTATTAACAAGGGTTTCTTTGTTTGCCAGAAACAAGTCAAGCAGGTTATTTCCCATTGTAGGTTATGTAAAAATCTGCTTCAAAAACAGTCTTTAACTTCCTCTAAGAAATCGCTAGGTTCTAAATTCAGAAAAGTGGCAGATGCAGTTCAATGTAGATAAATGCAAGGTTCTGAAGCTCGGGAGTGTTCGTAACCCAAGCACTTATAAGGTAAATAACGTAGAACTTAGTCATACAAATTGCGAAAAGGACTTGGGGGTGATGGTAAGCAGCAACTTTAAACCAAGACAGCAATGACTAAGAGTATGTAATAAGGCAAACAGATTACTGGGATTTATATCAAGAAGAGTAAGCAACATAAGTCCAGCGGTTATATTACAGCTTTATCCATCATTAGTAAGGCCTCACCTAGATTACGCAGCTCAGTTCTGGTCTATGGTCATTCAGCGTAGAATGACTAAATTAATACATAGCATTAGAAATCTTCCTTATGAAGAAAGACTGAAAACCCTTAAATTACATTCACTTGTAAGACAAGAATGAGAGGGGACATGATCGAGGTATACAAGTGAGAAAATGGGAATTAAGAAAGGGGATATAAATAAGGTCTTGAGGACATCTCTCCAAGAGAGAACCCGCAATAATGGATTCAAATTAGATAAGGTTAGATTTAGAAAGGATATATGAAAGAATTGGTTTAAAAATAGGGTAGTTGATGAGTGGAATAGTCTGCCTAATAGGGGTATTGAAGCTAGGACCACAAGTAGTTTCAAATTCGTGTTAGATAAGTACATGAGTGAAAGGGGTTGGATCTGAGTGGGAATGCACATAAGTTATCAAAGCTTATTTCTAGGGTAACATTGAAAATTGGGTTGAGCAAATATTTTAAGTAAAAGGACACAAATGCAACTAATGTGACATTTTATTGTGGCAAATATTCTGTTAGTGGGATGGATTGTGAAGGACTTGCCTAGTATGGGCCAACAGGCCTGCTGCAGTGTTCCTCCTTTCTTATGATCTTATGTCAAGGAGTTCCAATCAATCTGACAAAAGTTAAAGTTCCCTAGAATTATTATGTTATCGTGCCTTGTGGCCCTAAAAGTTTTCCCTATATAAGTTTGGGGACGGTATATAATTATTTAACTAAATTTTCATGACCCGCTGAAAATTCTATACAGATTGAATAATATAATAATTAATAATAATAATAATAATAATAATAATAATAATAATAATAATAATAATAATAGTTTATTTGGACATGATACAAAGAATTACATATGGTTATTGAGATTACATGAGGTGTACATGCCAAAAGCCCCTAATATGCAGCATATGGGAATCTTTATTAAGGAAACGTTTCGCCACACAGTGGCTTCATCAGTCCAATACAAAGTAGAAAAGGGTAAGAACATAAGAAAGAAGGAACACTGCAATAGGCCTGTTGGCCCATACTAGGCACGTTCTTCACAAATCCAACCCACTAACAGAATAAACGCTACGCAAGCTTTGATAATTCTATTTACTGATGTGCAAGTCCCACTCACCTGCAACCCCTCTCACTCATAAGAACATAAGAAAGGAGGAACACTGCATTAGGTCTGTTGGCCCATACTAGGCAGGTCCTTCACAAATCCAACCCACTAACAGAATAAACGCTACAAAGCATTAGGCTTTGTCGGGGTAAAGAGGCTATCGGTCTGAGGAATTGGACCTCTTGGTCTTCTTCCTCACACCGAACCTAATTACCCCCCAATCCCCCCTCCCTTTTCCCATTTTCCCCATCCTCCCTTTTTTCCCTTTCCTCCTCATCCCTCCATTATTTCCTTCCCAGTTTTACCCTGGGAGCTTCCCTCCACAGGCATTCTAGTTCCTAGATAGGGGGAAGGGAATCGTGGTCCATCCCATTCCGTTGAGGTCCTTGGCGGTGGTATAGTTTGCCTTGGAATCTGGATCGCCTGGGGATGTCCCGATCCCTCTCCAGTCTCCCGGGGGGTGGCCTTGGGTATCTTTCGGGCGATGGGTGTATCTCTGGAGGCCACCTTTCGGATTCCGGGGGTGGTGGCCAAAGGCGGTATGCTTTGTGGCGGATATCCGGCCGCCTTCTCTTTTGTCCGCCGAGGTGGCTCAGTGGATGTGAGGTTTCTATCCCGGATTGCTGGTTTACTGGCATGAAGGGTAGGGTATGGCACTGGTTCCATGCAGCATCTGCACTACTTGCGGTTTTGAGGTCCTCTTGGGTGCGGAGGGGGATTTACGCCCCTTTCATTCCTCCTAGGAGCTATTCCTCCACGTTCCCCCCTTTTTTTATTCTTTTATTTATTTTTATTTTCTTTTCTTCTTTCTTTTTTTTCTTAAAAATAAAAAGAAGAAGAAACCCTAACATGGCTGACCCAATCCATGAACTCAATACCCCAGGGCCCCTTCCTGATACCGCACCTAGTTCTGACCCTACCTCGTTACCGGACAACTCTTCGGAGAACTCTAATACCCCTGTACCTCTTGCTGGTGCCGGTTCATCACCTGCTTCAGGTACCGGGGTTCCGACCGGCCATTTTGACATATCTGACCTTCACTCTTCTCTGACCTTGATTTCGGCTTCTCCCTCGATGGTGCGGCAATTTTCGAATCGCTCGCCCGTCTCCCATCGGACCACCCCTGGTCCCACACCCAAACGACCAAGACCCTTACTTGACGATTCGACTCTTCCTTCTCGTTCATCTCAGAAACGACTAGCACGTTGCGCACTCCCTTTAGATACTTTGTTTCACACTACTCAATGGACAGTTTTTTACTCTCAGACCGACTACTCCAACTACCTATCTTTCCGATCATAGTATTGGTAAAGCTCTCCTACGCCATGTAGGCAAAGATATCTCTTTTCACGCTCTCAAGAGCGGCACTCACATCATCACGGTCCAGAATGCTGGCCAAGCTCGCGATCTTTCCCTTCTTACGACCATACATACTATTCCTATCACTATTGACAAGCATTATTCTCTTAATTCTTGTAGTGGTACTGTCATTTTACCCCACACCATTGTCCAACGGAATTTCCAGACATGTGGTGAAGACATTTTGGAGCAACTTGAGCTCCAAGAACTCCCTATCCTTAAGGTTGACACTTTTATCCTCCCTGCCAATAAGCGAAGACGTTTTCCTTGCAATATAGCTCGTTTAACGTTTGACTGCTGTGAACTCCCACCTTCGGTCTACATTGCAGGTAAACGTTTACGAGTTCGAAAGGTGACCCCTACACCACAGCAGTGTAGAAACTGCTGGCGTTTTGGTCATCCACCGAAATATTGCAGGTCCATGGCCGAATGCCCAGTCTGTACTTTACCTCCCTCTTTCCTTAACTGTCATGAGGCATATCCATCGTACTCTCGCATTTGTCAGGTTTACGTGAATGAGCGGGAAATCTTCTATGGCCGTCTCTCATCTACGCCTTCAAGGGAGACTTCCCCGTATTTCCTATTCTCGCATTGCTAACAGTCGCCCCACTTCTGGGGTCCTAACTTCCTTGACTTCCTCTGTGGTTACACCATCCTTAGTCACCCCTGTCTCGAATCCTTTTGATGTTCTTGGCTCCGAGGTCCCTACCTCGGCATCCCATACTGTCCACACTCCTTCCTCTACTCACTCGCACAGTTCTGAGTCTCCATGCCTTCATCCTTTGCCTAAACCTCAGCGCCCCCCTCCTCATAAGCCCGGCAAAAAATCCCTATTGCCGGGTTCTTCGTCTCCGAATAGTTCTGTAACGTGTGTGGAAGTTCATCCTCCTCCTCGTTCAATATCTTCATCCCTTGTTCCCTCTCAAGTTCCTTCCCCGACTGTCCCTCCCCAGGCCACTTCCACTCCTGTCCCCTCCCAAACTCCTTCGCCAGTTTCCTCTTCCATCTCCTCGCCCTCTACGTTTGTACAGTCTATAGTCTCCCCGATGGTAGCTCACTCTCCTTCCGTTTCTAATGTAGTCCCACATTCTGCATCTTTGTCTTCCAAAAATCTGGAAGCTATCGCAGAATTTATTGCAGAGTCTGGAACATTGATGGACACCGCTCCACCTTCTGTTCCTCCTCCTCTCTCTTCTCCGTCTACACCCCTCCTTCCTTCCCAGAGTCCCACTCCTTCTCTGATTATGAAGCTTCCACTGCCTCCACACGTGGACTTTTCTAACCCTAGTCCATAGATACCTCTAACTTCGACTTCTATCTTTCTCTCTATAAATCATGGCTTATTTGCAGTGGAATATCCGAGGCCTCAGGGGTAACCGGGGTGAGCTTCAGGTATTGCTCTCCCAGTTTTCCCCTGTTGGTGTCTGTTTGCAAGAACCCAAATTGCAATCCTCTGTTATCCGGCCCTTTTCAAGCTATGATTTGTTATATTCATCGGATCCTTTTTCCGATGGAACCTTTAACGAAAGTGCTCTTCTTATAAGCACTGGTGTCCCATACCATCAGCTCTATGTTCATTCTTCTCTACATTACACTCTGTTCTTTATATCTCTCCCCTTCGCGAGCATTGTCTATTCCAGATGTTGATTTTCTGGCTTCTTCCTTGCCGCCACCCCCTTCTATTGGCGAATTTAACGCACACTATTTTCTTTGGGGAGGGTCGCACTGTGACTCCCGTGGCATTCAGTTGGAGGCATTTCTTGTGTGAGGGAAAAGTCCATAGATAGGAGTGATGAAAGTGTGAAGGTATGTAGAGTGATGGTTGAGTGGTAGTTTGCTTGTTAAGGTGGGGTGAGTGTCTCGCTGCTGCTATACTCCCCTTCCTTTTCCACCCGATGAGAGGTGTAATGCTAGGCTCCGGCCACTGGTTGAAATCACTCGACTAACAACGCTCGATCTCACTGTAAGTACTTCACGGCTGCTCGTATCTTCATTATTTTATGTTTAAGAACTTCACTCTTTAATTATTTTGGAGCTTCACTCATGTTTAACAACTTTCACTTCTGCTATGTCCTGCCTTGGTTTTTGATAGTTATTTATTACAGTTTCGCCATTTCTTTTAAAGGCCTTATGCCTACTATATAAATTAATGCTAGAGTGGTGAGTTATTATTGTGGTTTCATTCACAGTCCTCTGTGTCCGCTCGGATCATCGGATTCAAGGCTGAGTGGGGGGCCGGCGTACTCACCAATTGAGAAACAGTAACACCACCAATTCTACACTACACCAGTAGTACCTCAGTACACACTAGAAACATCAGGCAACTGAACGTCACTAGAAGACAACTTTCAACTGAGTCCCTGACATCATTTGTGACATTGTGGAAGTTTGGAAAACTGTTGGATTTGTGGAAAACATCGAGGCAACAACAACAACAATACCACCACCACGGAGTCATCACAGGGAGATCGACTGGGAGAACCATGAACCACGTGGGGGTCCAGAAACTTGGAGAGCCAAGATGATGGACGTGGTACTGGAAAACCTGATGCACCAACATGTCAGGGACACGACCAGAGAGAGAGGAGAAGATGAACCAGCAAGACTGGACCTTGTATTCACCCTGAACAGCTCAGATATTGAAGACATAACGCACGAGAGCCCCCTGGGAGCCAGTGACCATATGGTGCTTAGCTTTGAGTACATTGTAGAGCTACAGGTGGAGAGGGAAAACAGTACCGATAGAGATAAACCAGACTTTAAAGGAAACTACACGGGCATGAGGATTTTCCTGCAGGACGTTCAGTGGGAAAGGGAAATGGAAGGACTGACAATAAATGAAATGATGGAATACGTAGGGGCAAAGTGCAAGGAGGCAGAGGAACGGTTTATACCCAGAGGCAAAGGATTAAATGGGAAGGCCAGAAAGAGCCCCTGGTTTACCCAAAGGTGCAGGGAGGCAAAGACTCAGAGTATCAGAGAATGGAAACGGTACAGAAGGCAAAGAACCCAAGTAAACAAAGAGATTAGTAGAAGAGCTAGAAACGAGTATGCACAAGTACGGAGGGAGGCCCAGAAACAGTACAAAAATGACATAGCATCGAAAGTTAAGTCCGACCCGAAACTGATGTACAGTCACATCAGAAGGAAGACAACAGTCAAGGACCCGGTGATAAGGCTGAGGAGAGAAGATGGGGAACTCACAAGTAATGATAAAGAGGTATGTGAGGAGCTCAACTTGAGGTTTAAGGAAGTATTCACAATGGAGGAAGGAAGGCAGCTAGGTAGACAGGATGTGGTTCGTCACCAACAAGGAATGTACCAAGTGCTAGAAGGCATACACACAACTGAGGAGGAAGTGAAGCAGTTACTCAGTGACCTCGATACCTCAAAGGCAATGGGTCCGGACAATATCTCCCCATGGGTTCTTCGGGAAGGAGCTGAGGTACTGAGTGTGCCACTTACCATAATATTCAACACATCCCTTGAAACTGGGCAGCTACCTGAGGTATGGAAGAAGGCCAACGTAGTCCCCATTTTTAAAAAAAGAGACAGAAAAGAGGCACTAAACTATAGACCAGTGTCACTTACATGTATAGTGTGCAAAGTCCTGGAGAACATCATCAGGAAAAGAATGGTGGAACACCTTGAGCTGAACAGGATAATAAACACCAGACAGCATGGATTCCGGGAAGGCAAATCCTGTGTAACAAACCTCCTAGAGTTCTATGATAAAGTAACAGAGGTAAGGCAGGAGAGAGAAGGGTGGGTTGATTGCATTTTCCTGGACTGCAGGAAGGCCTTCGACACAGTTCCTCACATGAGATTAGTAAAGAAGTTGGAAGAACAAGCAGGTATAACAGGAAGGGCACTGGAATGGATCAGGGAATACCTCAAAGGGAGGCAACAACGGGTCATGGTGCGTGGTGAGGTATCACAGTGGGCGCCTGTGACGAGCGGTGTACCGCAGGGGTCAGTCCTAGGACCAGTGTTATTCCTGGTATATGTAAATGACATGACGGACGGGATAGACTCAGAAGTGTCTCTATTCGTGGATGATGTGAAAATAATGAGGAGAATCACATCGGAAGAGGACCAGGCAGGGCTGCAAACAGACCTGGACAAGCTCGACATCTGGTTAGCAATTCGAATTCAATCCTCCAAATGCAAAGTCATGAGGATCGGAGAAGGGCAAAGAAGCCCGCTGACAGAGTACAAGCTAGGCGGACAAAGGCTACAAACCTCGGCAAAGGAGAAAGACCTTGGAGTGAGTATAACGCCAAGCACGTCTCCGGAGGCACACATCAACCAGATAACTGCGGCAGCATATGGGCGACTGGCAAACCTAAGATTAGCGTTCCGTTACCTTAACAAGGAATCGTTCAAGACACTGTATACCGTGTACGTCAGGCCCATACTAGAATATGCAGCACCAGTCTGGAACCCACACCTGGTCAAGCACGTAAAGAAATTAGAGAAAGTGCAAAGGTTTGCGACAAGGTTAGTTCCACAACTCAGGGGTCTGTCTTATGAAGAAAGATTGAGGAAATAGGACTAACAACACTGGAGGAAAGAAGGGTCAGAGGAGACATGATAACGACATACAAAATACTGCGGGAATTGACAAGGATAGACAGTGACAGGATGTTTCAGAGAGGAACACAGAAACAAGGGGACACAACTGGAAGCTGAGGACTCAGATGAGTCAAAGGGATGTCAGGAAGCATTTCTTCAGCCACAGAGTAGTCAGGAAGTGGAATAGTCTAGAGAAAGATATAGTGGAGGCAGGAACCATACATAGTTTTAAGACAAGGTATGATAAAGCTCATGGAGCAGGGAGAGCAGAGACCCAGTAGCAGACAGCGAAGAGGCGGGGCCAGGAGCTGAGTCTCGACCCCTGCAACCACAATTAGGTGAGTACAATTAGGTGAGTACAGGGATTCATTGCTTCAGTGTTAAGATCACAGCTGTAAATATCTAGCTTTGGATCATATATATATTTTTTTTGTTTTCATTTTTCATTTTTCTTAAGATAGGATTATTATAATCATATTTACGTATTTATTATTTAAATTTCATTCTATTAAAATAAAGTGTTTATTTTTCTTGTTATTAGTCTTTTTCTATTATACTTTTCCTGAGAAGATTGGTGACAACCTTCACTTTTTCTTTGGGGAGGGTCGCACTGTGACTCCCGTGGCATTCAGTTGGAGGCATTTCTTGCTTCTCTCCCCCTCCATGTTTTAAATATGGGTACTCCTACCCATTTTGATCCCCAAACTCATTCTTTCTCCTGCATCGATCTTTCCATCTGCTCTTCATCAACTGTCCTCGACTTCACCTGGTCTGTCCTCCCGGACTTAAATGATAGCGATCATTTCCCAATCATCCTTAAGTCCCCTTCGTATTCTCCTCCTCGTAGCCCACCCTGGCAGTTTGACCAGGAGAAATGGGACCTTTACGCACATCTTACTGCCTTTCACGAGGTTTCTTCCTCGTCCTCCATTGATGAGGTTTAACATCTCTTTTCGTCTTCCTTCTTCACGGCAGCTTCACATTCTATCCCCAAACCTCGGGCAAGCATTCTCAGAAGTGTGTGCCTTGGTGGTCTCCTGCTTGTGCTCGGGCAGTACGTTTCAAACGCGCTGCATGGGGCAGGTATCGGTATAACAGAACCACAGAGAGACTCCTTGATTTTAAGCAGAAGAGAGCAATTGCTCGCCGCGTCACACTTGCTGGCGAGATTACATTTCTATGGTCACTTCGGCTTCCTCAATGAGTGCAGTGTGGAAGAAAGTGCGGAAATTGAGTGGTAAATTCTCCCCCGACCCGGCTCCTGTTCTTCAGGTTGCCGGTGTCGGTATAGCACACCCTCTTGACATTGCCACTGAAATTGATAATCATCTGGTCTGCATTTCTGAGGGGCTCCATCTATGCCCCTCGTTCCTTTCTTCTAAGTCTGCCAGCGAGTTAAAGCCCTTAGATTTTTCTTCTCTCCGAGAAGAATCTTATAATGTGCCTTTACCCTTCAAGAACTTGAGGCAACACTCTCTGCCGATCATCGGCAGCTGGGCCAGACGGCATACATATTCGTATGCTACAGTATTTACATCAGTCTGCTCTTACTGTCCTCTTACGACTCTTTAATCTTATATGGTCACAAGGAGTTCTTCCCCAGCTGTGGAAGTCTGCTATTGTTCTCCTTTTCGAAACCAGTCTACGAGCGTGATTCCCTCTCACTACCGTCCCATCGCTCTTACCAGTGCAGTTTGCAAGGTGATGGAACGTCTAGTTATAGACGTTTGATGTGGTATTTAGAGACTCACAGTAGTCTCTCCACTAGTCAATATGGCTTTCGTAAGGGCCGTTCTGCCATTGACCCCTTTGCGCTTGGATACGTATATTCGTAATGCCTTTGCAATAACCATTCGGTTATCGCTATCTTTTTCGACCTTGAGAAGGCTTATGATACAACTTGGAGATATAATATCTTGGCTCAGGCCCACTCCTTAGGCCTCCGAGGCAATCTACCATTTTTCCTTAAGGCTTTCTTAACTGACAGACATTTCCGTGTCCGTGTTAGTAATGAACTTTCCCCGGAATTTGTCCAATCTGAAGGTGTCCCCGAGGGTTGTGTTCTGAGCACAACACTATTTCTCCTTGCTATAAATAATCTGGCATCTGTTCTCCCATCCAATATTTGGTCATCGCTTTATGTGGATGACTTTGCTATAGCTTGTGCAGGTGCTGACTGTCACCTCATTGCAGTTTCCCTCCAGCATGCCATCAACCGGGTTTCTGATTGGGCTACCATTCACGGGTTTAAATTTTCTGAGTGGCAAAACTCATCAAATTACGTTTACTAGACGTTCAGTGGTCTCTGATCATCCGTTGTACTTATACGGCTCACGTATCCCAGAACGTGATACAGTCAGGTTTCTCGGCCTCCTGTTTGACCGTCGATTGTC
The DNA here is from genome assembly GCA_009830355.1 of Cherax destructor. Taxonomy (NCBI): domain Eukaryota; kingdom Metazoa; phylum Arthropoda; class Malacostraca; order Decapoda; family Parastacidae; genus Cherax; species Cherax destructor. The sequence goes on along the minus strand of WNWK01019682.1, from coordinate 22,317 downwards.
CTGGAAACCTCACATTACCTCTCTGAAGGCGGCTTGTCATAGCCGGCTGAACCTCCTAAAAACCCTCGCACAACTTTCGTGGGGGGCTGATTGTAGCACTCTCCTCCGCCTAAATTCAGCCATAATTTTATCGAAACTCGATTATGGTGACCAGATATATTCGGCGGCCTCCCCTGCTACTCTTTCTAGCCTTAATCCCATACATCACCAGGGATTGCGTTTATACCTTGGTGCATTTCGTTCTTCCCCGGTTGAGAGCCTCTATGTAGAAGCGAACATTCCATCCTTGTCCGATCGTCATGATGCACATTGCATTCGCTATTATGTTTGCTCCCATGACCTCCGCAATCCTTCCATGTATAGGATTGTCACAGATGTTAGTAGGCGCTCTTTATTTGTCCGCGTCCCCTGTTTACTTCGTCCCTTTTCCCTTTGTCTACATTCACTCTTGTCTTCCCTTCAGCTACCACCTTTATACGTTCATGTGACATCTCCCTTTTCCCTACCCCCTTGGGAAGTTCCTGTTGTCCGTGTCTGTTCTATTCCTCTACCTTGCGCGAAAGCCCAACTGTGGGGAATTAAGAGATTACCTGTCTGGGCTTCACCGCCACTTACAACAAAATAATCTCCCGGGGAGTTGACCGACTAGTATCATTTTACCGCGGTTACCCCCGTTGAGGCGTGTGAGAAAACTTGCCCCACTCCTGGTCGCATCCAAGGGGTCCCTTCGATATTCTCACTCTAAATCCACATCTATCCTTGACCAGTTTATTAAGAATGGGTAACACCAATAGTTACGGTATTGTTAATTTTAGTGGACTGTATGGGTTAATATCTGACTGATTGGGGAGAAGGAGAGAGTACAATTTGGTAATATCACTCACCCTTTATCCGTGTCTTGGGTGTTCACTGGAGACCTTCATTATTCCCACCGTAGACACTTAATATCAACATACCTACTGGCCAGCTAGTACGAGGATACAACTTATACTTACGGTGGGGAAGAATCAGCATTCTTGTCGCTATTCTTCGACGGATCTCGTGGTCCTTCCGGCAAGACGATGATGTTGGTGGTTGTCCCGATGAGTCAAGAGAAGATTGATTCCTTGAACTCTCTTACGCCCACGGGACCGGGCGTTTAATTAACATGTGGTTGATCGGGAGTAGCGATTCATCTCCTCTCGCTATTTCCCTTTATTACAGTTTATACGTAAAACTTTAAACACTATTCACACGACGGTTTAATGTCCCACTAATTTACCCTCGTTAGAAGTTAATCCATTAATAATTGGGTACGATGAACACTGATCAAACCGACGCACATTTCCTCCATCAAAAACCCGTAATGGCGGCGTCGGTCACTATTTAACACATTATCACTCTATTATTGCAGTTTCTTGGACTTAATGTCCCACATTATGCCCGGCGAATATTCACAACATTTACTATTGTGAAGAGAGACCATTAACCGCGATTTGGTCGTTGTAAACGCCGATTCCCGTCTCCATTATAATCAGAACTCTCCCATCGTTCTACCTTCTTCGTTTTATCCCACTACACTGGCCCGCTCTCTGCCCTCACTTGACCCAGCTCCGCTTACCCACGCGACCGTCGGGATGGTTCTGTCTTCATCTCAAGAAAAATACGAACCAACAGCCACACATTAAGAATATTCAATATTTTCCACACCAACTACCTACGGCGGCTTCTCGCTCTTTTTTTCTAGACCACTAACGTTCTCATTCCCATGCCATCGCAGTATACACCAATGGTTCAAAGTCGTCTGACGGCGTCAGATTCGCAGCAGTGTTTCAAGACAGTGTCGTGCGAGGGCATCTATTACCCTCGGCTAGCATATTTACGGCTGAATTGTATGCCATTCTTGTGGCACTTATCCGTATTGCATCTATGCCTGTGTCACCATTTGTGGTAGTTTCAGACTCCCTTAGTGCTTTACAGGCTATCCGTAAAATTGATACACCTCACCCCCTAGTTCTTCGTATCCAACTTTGGTTATGCCGTATCTCTAGCAAGCACAAAGATATTGTTTTTTGTTGGGTCCCTGGTCATGTTGATGTACAGGGCAATGAACAGGCAAACACTGCTGCGCGGTCAACAGTACATGACCTTCCAGTCATGACCTTTTGCGGTCATTGCTACCCACCTTCGCACCCGTTGGCAACAACGCTGGTCTGACCTGCTAAATAACAAACTTCATTCTATTAAACCGAGTAGAGGTTTCTGGCCTCTTCTTGTCACCAATGTCGAGGTTGGGAGACTACACTCTCCCATCTTCACATCGGCCACACTCGTCTTACTCACGGGTATCTCATGGAGAGGCTCCCTGCCCCTCTCTGTGAGTATTGTCAGGTTCCAGTGTCTGTTCGACATATTCTGTTGGACTGCCCACTCTATCAACGAGAACGCAGGATTTACCTCCAACGGCGTCTTCGCTCTGCGGCCCTTTCTTTACCTTTCCTTCTTGCTGATAGACCCTCCTTTAATCCTGACTCATTAACTTTTTGACAGAAACTGACTTACTACACAAACTCTGAAGATTGTACCTTTAGCACCTCCCTCAGTCCCTTCTACCTCGATCTCTTGCTACCCTCTATCCCTGCACTATCCACTGTCCTGCTGCACTCCATACCCTACTAATCATCCATCTCCCTCTTACAATCCATTCTCCCTGCATCCTGTTCTGCCCTACTGCGCTGTATAACCCTTGTGGTTTAGCACTTCTTTTGATTATAATAATAATAATCTGACAGGGAGGCAACGAGTCATGGTACATGACCACGAGGTGTCAGAGTGGGTGCCTGTGACGAGCGGGGTTCCACAGAGGTCAGTCCTAGGACCTGTGCTGTATTTGGTATATGTGAATAACTACAAATAGACCAGGACTACAAAGAGACCTGGACAGGCTACAAACCTGGTCCAGCGACTGGCTTCTTGAATTTAACCCTGCCAAATGCAAAGTCATGAAGATTGGGGAAGGGCAAAGAAGGCCGCAGCCAGAGTATAGTCTAGGTGGCCCAAAACTGCAAACCTCACTCAAGGAAAAAGATCTTAGGGTAAGTATAATACTGATCACATCTCCTGAGGCGCACATCAATCAGATAACTGCTGCAGCATACGGGCGGCTGGCAAACCTAAGAATAGCGTTCCGATACCTCAGAAAGGAATCATTCAAGACTCTGTACACCATATACGTTAGGCCAATATTAGAGTATGCAGCACCAGTTTGGAATCCACACCTGGTCAAGCACGTCAAGAAATTAGAGAAAGTGCAAAGGTTTGCAGCAAGACTAGTCCCAGAGCTAAGGGGATTGTCCTACGAAGAAAGGTTAAGGGAAATCGGCCTGACGACACTGGAGAAGAGGAGGGTCAGGGGAGACATGAAAACGACATATAAAATACTGCGAAGAATTGATAAGGTGGACAAAGACAGGATGTTACAGAAATGGGACACAGAAACAAGGGGTCACAATTGGAAGTTGAAGACTTCTATGAGTCAAAGGGATGTTAGGAAGTATTTATTCAGTCATAGAGTTGTCAGGAAGTGGAAGAGCCTAGAAAGTAATGTAGTGGAGGCAGGAACCAGACATAGTTTTAAGACGAGGTTTGATAAAGCTCATGGAGCAGGGAGAGAGAGAGGACCCAGTAGCAATCAGTAAAGAGGCGAGGCCAGGAGCTATGACTCGACCTCTGCAACTACAAATAGGTGAGTACAAATAGGTGAGTGTACACACAAAAGTGCTGGACACGATACATACAACCGAGGAGGAGGGGAAGAGGCTGCTAAGTGAACTAGATATCTCCAAGGCGATGGGGCCGGATAACATCTCTCCGTGGGTCCTGAGAGAGGGAGCAGAGGTGCTATGTGTACCACTAACAACAATCTTCAACGCATTTTTCGAAACAGGGCGACTACCTGAGGTATGGAAAAAACAAATGTAGTCGCAATTTTTAACAAGGGGGACAGGCGCGCATCATTAAACTACAGACCAGTGTCACTGGCATGCATTGGATGCAGTCATGGAGAAGATTATCAGGAGAAAAGTGGTGGACCACCTAGAAAGGAATGATGGAATCATGGATTCGGGAAATCCTGTCACAAACCTACTAGAGTTCTATTACAAGATGACAGCAGTTAAATAAGAGAGAGAGAAGGGTGGGTAGATTACATTTTCTTGAACTTTAAGAAGGCTTTTGACACAGTTCTTCACAAGAGATTAGTGTAAAAGCTGGACGACCAGGCACGGATAACAGGAAAGGCACTGCAATGAATCAGAGAATACCTGACGGAAAGGCAGCAGTGAGTCATGGTACATGATGAGTTGTCAGTGGGCGAATGTGATGAGTGAGGTTCCACAGGGGTCAGTCCTAGGACCGGTGCCGTTCCTGGTTTATGTGAATGACATGACGGAAGGAATAGACTCACTTTGCAGACAACGTTTAGTTAATGAGAAGAATTCAGTTGGAGAAGGACCAGGCAGAACTACAGAGGGATCTGGAGAGGCTGCAGACCTGGTCCAGCAACTGGTTCCTGGAGTTCAACCCCACTAAATGCAAAGTCATGAAGATCGGTGAAGGGCAAAGAAGACCGCAGACAGAGTACAGTCTAGGGGGCCAAAGGTTACAAACGTCACTCAAGGAAAAGGATCTTGGAGTGTGTATAATACCGAGCACATCTCCTGAGGTGCACATCAACCAAATAACTGCTGCAACATATGGCCGACTAACAAACCTAAGAATAGCGTTCCGACATCTCAGTAAGGAGTCGTTCCAGACCCTGTACACCGTGTACGTCAGGCCCATATTGGAGCATGCAGCTCCAGTTTGGAACCCTCACCTGGTCAAGCATGTCAGAAAACTAGAGAAAGTGCAAAGATTTAGAACGAGACTAGTCCCAGAGCTAAGGGGCATGTTCTATGAGGAGAGGTTAAGAGAACTCGACCTGCCGACACTGGAGAACAGGAGGAACAGGAGGGGGGGGGACATAAAAACGGGCATATAAAATACTGAGAGGAATTGACAAGGTGGACAGACAAGATGCTCCAGAGATGGGACACAGCAACTAGGGTTCACAATTGGAAATTGAAGACTCAGAAACGAATAAAGAAAATGGAAGGAAATAACCAAAACAGTCCACCACCTTGGAGTCTTGTTGGACTGGAGACACAGTCCCCTTCCCCTCATGGCCCTCCAGAACCACAACCACTGATGCCAACAACAAAATCCCCCAACAAACTCACAATATGACCTCTTTTATATTTGCTAATATGCAGGGCCCTTAAGCCATCCACCAACAACAAAATACCTTTTATCAGTGGACTTCTAGAGGAGTCAAATGCAGTGTTTGTAGCCTTCACAGAGACCCATACAAAAGATCACTTTGACAACGAAATATGGATACCTGGGTACAACCTTTTCAGATGTGACAGAAAGAACAGGCAACAAGGGGAGGTTGACCTGTATGTCAGAGTCGTTCATTTACACTTGTGACCAGATCTACTTGAGTTCATTACCTTTGTAACTTGCTCAGCTATCAAAACTTTGGGGTCCAGTCCCTGGACCCATTATGTACCTCTGTAATCTTTTGACTACCGCCCACACCATGGGTATGGGCTGCATAATAAAGATAATAAACTAACTAAACTCTACACGGAGATACTAAACACCACAAATGATGTAGTTGAAGTTCTGACAATAAAGATCGAGAACCAAAACCTAGTCATCGTGGTTGTATATAAGCCACCAGATGCAACTTCAAAACAGTTCAAGGAACAGCTACTGAAAATTGATTACTCTCTGGAAAGCCTTCCAGCTCCATCCCCAAACATCTTACTGCTTCGTCATTTCAACCTAAGGAATACAAAATGGAAGAATGTAGCAAATAATGTTATAGCAGAAACAATCCCTGGAGGCAGCGCAGATGAAAGGTCACACACACATGAGCTACTAAATCTCTGCGATAAACACACCCTAAGTCAGCAGATAGTGGAGCCAACAAGACTGGAAAACAAACTCGACCTTATCTTCATAAATAATGAGGACCTGGTAAGAAACATAATATAAAAAATGACTAATTCTGATCACAATCTAATCGAAGTTCAGACCAGCAAAATGCACGCAGCTCTGAAGTCACTTTGTCTGACTTTTTTTGGGTTATCCTAGGTTCTCTACACATATGTTGCTATGTATGATAATCTATGTAACTGTATTTGTGTATACCTGAATAAACTTAACTATTCAACAACAAGAACATCAAGTGGGCTCAGGTGAACCTCCTCAAGAACGCTAAATTATCTGATGCATGGAAGGAAGCTCTGATCAGGGAAGTGGAAAGTATCGAACTTAACTTAAAGGACTCTTACAGGACCCAGGAGAGACAGGAGGAGCTAAAAGCGATTACCGAAATTGAAAGAAATTCGAAATATTTCTTTTCATATGCAAAAAACAAGGCAAATGCCACATCTAGTATTGGGCCCTTGCTCAGACAATATGGAACTTACACAGATGGCAACAAAGAAATGAGTGAGACACAGAAATCTCAATGCGACTCAGTGTTTAGCGAGCCACTAATCAGTCTAAAGATCGACAATCCATGAATGAGCCTCAAAACTCCGTCAATGTATGACAAATTTCTGACATTAACCTAACTCCACTGGACTTTGAGAAAGCCATTGACAACATCCCCATGCACTCAGCCTCAGACCCAGACTCGTAGAACTCTGTGTTCATTATGAACAATACAATACAATGTTTATTTCTCTGTAAAGATTACAATGTTGGGTTTACATATGGGATATTGGTTACAATGTGTGATTTATATATTACAGAATACTAATTACAAAGAGGGCCACTATCATGCCTAGCATGGCTAAGTATGATATGGCTAAGTATGCTATGGAGAAGGGCCATAGACATTGGTGAAATTCCAGTCACTAAAAACAACATATACAGCCTCACTCCATAAAGGTGACAGCAAAGCATTATCTAAGAACTATAAATCAATAGCTAATGTCCAACATCATAAAAATCTTTGAAAGAATACTAAGCATGATTGCAAACTATACTTGGATTCCCCAAAACTGAACAATCCAGGGAAACATGAGTTCAGATTATTATTATTATTATTATTATTATAATGGGGAAGCGCTAAACCCGTAGGATTATACATCACCTGTGGGAATGGAAGGTATTCAGGCCTAATTCAGGGAACTGGAGCACAGATCCAATTCCCTAGATCAAGAGCCCTTCACATGGGTTCAGAGCGGGTCGCTCCTGCTTCTCGCAACTGCTAGACCACTATGATATGGTCTTGGATGCACTGGAAGACAAACTGAATGCAGATGTAGTATACACAGACTTTGCAAAAGCCTTTGGCAAGTGTGATCATGGTGTAATAACACACAAAATGCGCACTAAAGAGATAACTGGAAAAGTAGGCAGATGGATCTTCAACTTTCTAACCAATCGGACACAAAGAGTAGTGATAAACAGAGTTAAATTGGAAGCTGCCATACCTGGAGAAAATTTAGGTTGCCAACACCCCTGAAGCCCAGTCTGAGACCAGGCCTCATGGTGGATCAAGGTCTGATCAATCAGGCTGTTACTGTTAGCTGCATGTAAACCAATGTAAGAGCCACAGACTGGCTGATCAGGTACTGACTTTAGGTGCCTGTCCAACATCTTCTTGAAGACAGCCAGGAGTCTATTTGAAATCTCCCTTATATATATGCTGGGAGGCAGTTGATCAGTCTTGGGCCCCTGACACTTACTGGGTTGTCTCTTAGTTTACTTGTGGCGGCCCTGCTTTTCATTGCGGGAATATTCCATCTCCTGCCAAGTCTTTTGCTTTCATAGGGAGTGATTTTTATGTGCAAGTTTGGTACTAATCCCTCTACGATTTCTCGTCTGCATTCCAGGGAATACAAATCAAGGGACTTCAACCGTTCCCACTAATTTAGGTGCTTTATCGTACTTATGTGTGCTGTGAAAGTTCTCTGTACATTCTCTAGGTCAGCAATTTCACCTGCCTTGACGGGGGCAGTTAGTGTACAGCAGTATTCCAGCCTAGAGAGAACAAGCTTGGCGTCCCTAGTTTTAAAGGTTCTCGTTATCTGTACCCTTGTTTCATCTGTCTGTGGGACAGTAGAGCAAAAGCAGATTGGACAAAAGTGACACAGCCTTCAAGAGAAAACATGACTGTAGGTACAGCAAACATCATTAATGAGCTATTGGTTGACAGGGATAACATTATTCTGCCACCACTCCACATTAGCTTGATCGCTAATGCACTCGGCTCACTCACACTGAGGTCCGGAGTTCGAATCTCTGGTACGGCTGGAAAACATTAGGGACGTGTTTCCATAAGACACCTGCTGTCCATGTTCACCCATCAGTAAAATGGGTACCTGGGTGTTAGTGGACTGGTGTGGGTCGCATCCTGGGACAAAATTGACCTAATTTGCCCGAAATGCTCAGCATAACAAGCGGCTTTCTATATAGTAGTATGTATGTCACTGATGTCAAATAAAGATATTATTATTATTATTATTAGCTAATGAAGCAATTCGTTAAGGCCTTGGACAAAGATGGTAATTGCTTCAAATACATTTGTAAAGCATTTCCTAGAAAGTATGGAAAAACTAAAAGATGGAATCTTCGATGGTCCTCAAATTCAAAAGCTTATCAAGGAATCTAATTTCACAAAATATATGAATACAGTCATACCTCAGTTAACGATATTAATCCATCAGAGAGGGCGTATTATGGGAGATTCTAAAGAAAAGTTGCAAAGGTTAGTGGACGAGTTTGGGAGAGTGTGTAAAGGTAGAAAGTTAAAAGTGAACATAGATAAGAGTAAGGTGATGAGGGTATCAAACGATTTAAATAAAGAAAAAATGGATATCGTTATCCGAATCAATTTTCCCCATAAGAAATAATGGAAATAAAATTAATCCGTTCCAGACTTCCAAAAGTAGCAAAATAAAATATTTTTTAGAACTTTTTGACATTAAATAATACACAATTTAATGAACATAAAGAAATACATGTAAATATAGTAAAATAACATGTCACTTACATTTATTGAAGAGTTGTTGATGTGTGGAGGACGGGAGGAGGGGAAAGGATGGAGTATAGTATGCTAGTGTTTAGAAGGGAAATCCCCTTCCATTAACACTGCAGGTGGCAAGTTCTTTTCTGGGGTTACTGGCCTTTTTCTTTTAATGCCACTAGGACCAGGTTGAGAGTCACTGGTCCCCTCTCTAACCAAAAATCTGTCGAGGGCGCTCTGTGTCTGGCGATTCTTTAACACATCCCTGAAATGACACACCACTGTGTCATTGTACAGGTTGCCAGCATGGCCTGCAACAGCATGGTTAGGGTGATATTCATCCATAAAGCCTTGCACCCTGCTCCACATTCCACAAATCTCCTTAATCACCGAAGAAGGCACCTTCTTCCATCTCTGTTTCACCTCCTCCTCCTCTGAACCATTGTCCTGACCTGTGGTCTCTTGTTGCATTTGCTGTTGAAGCTCTTGCAGATCTTCAGTGGTTAGCTCTTCCTTGTGCTCCTCCACCAACTGTTCCACATCCTCACCACTCACTCCATGGACTTGCCCAGTTCCACAATTTCTTCCACAACAGACTCAGGCTCAGGCTCAGGCTCAGGGTTCTGAGGCTCAGCCCCAAAACCTTCAAAATCCCTCTCTAGGACACAGTCTGGCCACAATTTTCTCCAGGCAGAGTTCAAAGTCCTGGTAGTCACTCCCTCCCAAGCCTTACCTAGTAGGTGTACACAATGCAGGATATGGAAATGGTTTTTCCCAAACTCTTTTAGGGTCATATTCATGTCTGTGGTCACATCAAAGCACTTTTGAAACATTGCTTTGGTGTAGAGTTTTTTAAAGTTGGAAATGACCTGCTGGTCCATGGGCTGGAGGAGAGGAGTGGTATTAGGGGGCAAGAACTTCACTTTGATGAATTTAAAGTCCTCCACAATTTTCTCTACCAAGTTTGGAGGATGACAAGGAGCATTGTCCATTATCAGGAGGCACTTAAGTGGCAAATTATTTTCCTGGAGATATTTCTTCACACTGGGGCCAAACACGCCATTGAACCACTCTAAGAAAATATCCTTTGTGACCCATGCCTTTTTGTTAGACTTCCACATCACACACAAGTTAGATTTGGTGATACCGCATCTGCCAAACACTCGGGGATTTTCAAAAAGATACACCAGTAAAGGCTTCACTTTGCAATCACCACTGGCATTAGCACAAAGCATCAGAGTTAGCCTGTCTTTCATAGCTTATGTCCTGGCTGTGCCTTTTCCTCCTGAGTAATGAAGGTCCTGTTGGGCATTTTCTTCCAAAACAGGCCTGTTTCATCACAATTAAACACTTGTTGGGGGAGGAATTGTTCAGCCTCTATGTACCCCTGGAATTCAGGCACATATTTTTCAGCTGCACTTTTGTCACAACTGGCTGCCTCACCATGCCTCACAACACTATGTATGCCACTTCGATTCTTAAATTTTTGAAACCAGCCTCTGCTGGCTTTAAATTCGCTCACTTCAGCACTCGTTGCAGGCATTTTCTTAACAAGATCATCATGCAACTGCCTTGCTTTTTCACATATTATTGCCTGTGAAACAGTATCTCCTGCTAACTGTTTCTCGTTCATCCACACCAACAACAAATTTTCCACATCTTCCATCACTTGCGATCTCTGTTTTGTGATCACATATGCACCTTTCGCAACAACAGCTTCCTTGATTTTATGTGTATTTCCCTTGGCCACAATGGTAGCGATGGTAGAATAGGCTTTACCATACAGCCTGGCCAGCTCAGTGATACGCACTCCACTTTCATATTTTTCTATTATCTCCTTCAGTTCTACTGTATTTCTGAGCCTCTTTACCACAGGCTTAGCACTAGGAGCTTTCCTTGGACCCATGGTAGCTTATTTAGCAGTTGCAAGCACTAAAAACAGTGGAATAATGACAATATACTGGTATGAATGCGTGGGTGGAGTGAGTGGTGGTCGCTCTCGCTTGTAAACAATAGCACACTGACGCTCCCTGGAGTGCCCGCACAGCTGGGCACCACGCGGACACGTCCGGGACGAATATCGTAAACCGAAGCAATCATCGTAAACGGAGTCAATATTTTGACGTAAAAATGTATCGCTAACCGAATTTATCGCTATCCGACGCCATCGTTAACCGAGGTATGACTGTAGTGTTAAAGTTTCTGCATGGTGCTGTTATGTGTCAGTTGTCAAGAACTTCTTGGGTAATCACACAGCAGACAATTATGAAGAACTGCTGCAAAACATGCTGACAAGCTGTAAGAATTTAGGTACTAATATGAGCATAAAGGGTCACTTTCTCCATAGTCACCTAGACAGATTTCCACATAATCTTGGCGAGGTCAGTGAGGAACAAGGTAGAGGTTCCATTAAGATATAAAGGTAATGAAGGAAAGGTATCAAGGCAGATGATGGGACACACACATGATGGTAGACTATTACTGGAGCCTCCAACAGGACTGTGTGGATGACCAACATAGAAGAAAATCATATAAACAAAGTTTTCATATGCAGTAATTAGTGGTATCTAAGTTATCTATGTTAATCTGTTATTAGATAGAATGAAGTGCTAGTACAGTGGACCCCCGGTTTATGTACTGCTCCAAACTCGAACAATTATGTAAGTGTATTTTTGTAAGTGCTTTTGTAAGTGTAATTTTGGGGGTCTAAAAGGACTAATCTAATTTACATTATTCCTTATGGGAACAAATTCGTTTGGTAACGGCACTTGAACAGCATTCTGGAACGAATTAATTACGTAAACCGGGGTATCACTGTATGTACATATTACAGGATCTGACTTTTGCATGATCTAAAAAATAATTTCAATGCAATTTGTCAGTTAGTCCCGCCTGATCAATATATTTTTCACATCTTTTATGTTTTTCAATGGGATACCAAATTTATTATTATAATCAAGGTGAAAGCGCTAAACCCATAGGATTATACAGCGCCTGTGGGGGGATGTGGAAGGCATTCAGGCTTAATTCAGGAAACTGGAGCACAGATCCAATTCCCTAGATCAAGAGCCCCTCACCAGCATCAAGGAACCTTCCTTGACGGGACCAAATTTATTAAAAACTAGAGCCAATCAAGCAAAACCGATGACATATTTGGGATCAGCACCACAACTTGCCCTAAAATCGGTGTAATATCATTGGCCAGAAAATGAGTGTTGACCATTGAATGTATTAAGTCTAGGATTATATAATCTACTAAGTGCTGGGATTGTTAATGTCATAGATCATTTGGGGAATGAATGGTAATGAGATTGATTGGAATTAGGGAAAGGTGACACTAATTTCCCAGATCCAGATCCCTTTACCAGCATGTGGTTGCTGTGAATGTGATGTGAAGGAAACATGAAGGAAAAAATGCAATTCTTTAATTTTATTATTATTATTACATTCATAGTACTAAATCTATAGTAAATATTGAGAGAAATAAACCAATAATGAAAATAGAAATAAATCAATAGTGGAAATAGAAAAATAAACCCATTGCAAAAAATAGAGAGAAAATTTGATGAAATTCAAGAGAAGGGAGGAGAGTTCCAATTCAGTGGATCAGGAGTATCAAGGCACCTCCTCGGAAGAACAATTATTTAACAAATCACTATACAGTGGACCCCCGAGTTTCGTACACCCTGGAAATCGTACAATTATGGAAGTATAATTTTGTCAGTGCTTGTGGAAGTGTATTTTTGGGGGTCTGAAATAGACTAACCTACGTGACATTTTTCCTTAAGGGAGTAAATTCGTTCGGTAATGACGCTTGAGCAGACTTCAGTAGTGAAGTTTTTACAAAACTCGGGGGGGTCCACTGTACAGTGGACCCTCGGTTTTCGTGCACCTCCAAACTCGAACAAATATGTAAGTGTATTTTCGTAAGTGCTTTTGTAAGTGTACTTTTTGGGGGTCTGAAATGACTAATCTAATTTACATTTATCCTTATGGAAACAAATTCGTTTGGTAACGACACTCAAACAGCATTCTGGAAAGAATTTTCAACGAAAACCGAGGGTCCACTGTATATGTATATATATATATACAGTCATCCCTTGGTTTTCGATTGTCTCAGTTTTCACCGATTTTGGTTTTCGATCACTTTTTTCGTGGAAAAATTGTCTCAGTTTTCGCCGATGGTACGGAACCTGTACACTAGTGCCGCACACATACAAAGGCCGTAGGCCCGCCACCCACACACCTCCCACGCACATTGTCACGCAGTCTAGCATTGTTTATGCTTGAGTGAACATCACCCCAGGACTTCATACAAAACATTTATTAACAATTCATTGTTTTTGGCCCTTGATTATTGTGTGTGACTACTAAATAAGCTACCATGGGCCCAAAGAAAGCTGATAATGCCAGTCCTTTGGTAAAGAAAGTGAGAAACACGATGGAGTTTAAGAGTGTAGCAGGCATGCAGGGAGTGTAGCAGGCATGCAGGGAGTGTAGCAGGCATGCAGGGAGTGTAGCATGCATGCAGGGAGTGTAGCATGCATGCAGGGAGTGTAGCATGCATGCAGGAGTGTAGCATGCATGCAGGGAGTGTAGCATGTATGCAGGAGTGTAGCATGTATGCAGGGAGTGTAACAGGTATGCAGGGAGTGTAGCATGTATGCAGGGAGTGTAGCATGTATGCAGGGAGTGTAGCATGTATGCAGGAGTGTAGCATGTATGCAGGGAGTGTAGCATGTATGCAGGGAGTGTAGCATGTATGCAGGGAGTGTAGCATGTATGCAGGGAGTGTAGCATGTATGCAGGGAGTGTAGCATGTATGCAGGGAGTGTAGCATGTATGCAGGGAGTGAAACAGGTATGCAGGGAGTGTAGCATGTATGCAGGTAGTGTAACAGGTATTCAGGGAGTGTAGCATGTATGCAGAGAGTGTAGCATGTATGCAGAGAGTGTAGCAGGTATGCAGGGAGTGTAGCATGTATGCAGGGAGTGTAGCATGTATGCAGGGAGTGTAGCATGTATGCAGGGAGTGTAGCATGTATGCAGGGAGTGTAGCATGTATGCAGGAGTGTAGCATGTATGCAGGGAGTGTAGCATGTATGCAGGGAGTGTAGCATGTATGCAGGGAGTGTAGCATGTATGCAGGGAGTGTAGCATGTATGCAGGGAGTGTAGCATGTATGCAGGGAGTGTAGCATGTATGCAGGGAGTGTAGCATGTATGCAGGGAGTGTAGCATGTATGCAGGGAGTGTAACAGGTATGCAGGGAGTGTAACAGGTATGCAGGGAGTGTAACAGGTATGCAGGGAGTGTAACAGGTATGCAGGGAGTGTAACAGGTATGCAGGGAGTGTAACAGGTATGCAGGGAGTGTAACAGGTATGCAGGGAGTGTAACAGGTATGCAGGGAGTGTAGCAGGTATGCAGTAGCAGGCAGGGAGGGAGTGTAGCAGGCAGGGAGGGAGTGTAGCAGGCAGGAAGGGAGTGTAGCAGGCATGCAGGGAAGTGACCCCAGATAAGGACTTGGTACCTAAATTCCTTATGGAAGGGATTCCCTTCCAAAAAAATAGGGTCTCTTCCCTCTCCCCTCCTCCCTCTCTTCCATCCAGCAACATCAGTCTTCAATAAAGGTAAGTGCCACATAGAGTTCATTCATTTGTGCATGTAAATCTATCTTTAAGGCCCCCCCAAATTTTTTTTTTCCAAACTTCTGGGTTTCTGGAACGGATTAATTGAATTTCCATTATTTCTTATGGGGAAAATAGTTTTGGTTTTCGCAGATGCAGATTTTGGTTTTAGCCGATCCATCTGGAACGGATTAAAATCGAAAACCGAGGGATGACTATATATATATATATATATATATACACACACACACACACACACACACACACACACACACACACACATATACAGTGGATCCTTGGTTTTCGTCGATAATTCTTTCCAGAATGCTGTTCGAGTGCCGTTACCAAATGAATTTGTTCCCATAAGGACAAATGTAAATTAAATTAGTCGTTTCAGACCCCCAAAAATACACTTACATAATTGTTCGAGTTTTGAGCTGTACAAAAATCGAGGGTCCACTCTGTGTTTGTGTATATATATATATATATATATATATACATTATACAAGCAGGCCCTACTTTACAGTGCTTCGCTTTACGGCATTTTGCTTATACAGTGGTTTTCAATTATACCCATTCTTCAATTATTCAGACTTCCTACAATAAATATATTCACTCACTATACGGACAAAAATATTTTAAGATAAGTCATGTGTGTGTACTGTATATGCACTTTTTAGGCCTAGCTCTATTGCTCACTTAACCCTTTCATGGTCCAGAGGCCAAGAATTTAAAAAAAAAAAAAAATTATAAAATGGTAGAGAATCTTTTTGTGAAGGTAATAAAGAAAAAAGTAGGAAATTTGATGGAAAATTGACAAAATTACGCTCTTGTGAATTTTGATGCGTCAGCGATATTTACGCATCGGCAATTTTGCCAACTTTGACTTCCATTTTAGGCCAATTACTTTATTCCAGTCGATCAAATTCTTAGCTATATCGCTAGTATTACTTCTATTTTATCGACTGAGCACAAGAAATAGCCCAGTCAAATGTTTCAACTACTCAATAAAGTGATCGGAAATTGGTAATTTAGCCAATTTAACACAAAGTTCAAAATATTCCAATTTCAAAATAGGATCCAGAATAAACAGTGCAGGCATTCCTGGCACTCAACTAACATTTCCTCTGTTCATTAGTTATGTTTTCAGGCTTTACAAATGAATTCCATTTTGATTTTTTATTCACATATGAATTTTTATTCACACCGAAAAATTGATTTACTGTTATGCAATGTTGTAATAATTGTATAAATAATATCAGCACATTCGTGAACGTATATTAGACCCACCAGCTGACTCGTGATGACATTTGTTTACTCTTGAACATCGGCAAAAATTGAACATCTCTGCTACTTTGAGCTCGGTTTAAAGCCATTTTCAGTACTAAAACCAATCAAAATCATCTCTACTTCTGTAATATATATTTCATTCTATCAAATGAGACCAAGAAATCGTGAATACAACTGTAAAAACATATGAAAAAACCTGTGGTCGCAGTTTTTTCTCTCATTATGCACTGCGTGCTGCAGTATTTGTTTTATGTGGTGCACACTTACCACATAGATGTATTCTCTCATATCTAGGCCCATATTTACTGCTCACAGGTTATCTGAGTGAGCTGAGCTCATGGCGTAGATCTATGGTTTGGACCCAGGCTTCAAAGCCGTAGATCTACGAGAAGGACCCTGAAAAGGTTAATATATGAAAGTGTAAACATGTTTTCAGGCTTTTATATATATTTAAAAGTGAAAAAAGGCTACATTTCACTTTACAGCAGTAGCCTGGAACCTAACCTGCTGTGTATATGCAGGGCCTGCCTGTACTAGTGGATTTTTAATTATGCTAATCAATCTCAACAAATCAGCTCCCTACTCTACAAAAATGTCTAAGTGAAGCTGCAGAAAGTAAGAAAGTTGATCTTATCTGAGAGTTGACTTCTAGCAGGAATGTTCAACTGCTGTACACAGCAGATTAACATCCCTGCTAGATGTCAGTCTGAACCTTCTTTAATTTAGATAATTTCACTAGATCCTTCATCAGTAAGTTATGAGTGTCATAAGAGGTGACCTAAATGCTTGGAGCACAGGGATAGTAACCCCTTCTCCTGTATAAATTACAACAAAAACTTTTGTTTTTCTTTTTAGGTCACCCTGCCTCGGTGGGAGACAGCCGGTGAGTTGAAAAAAATTCATTAGCTACAATTAAAAAATATTTCAGGTTTACTATATAACAGTAAAATAAAAGTAAACAGTTAATACTAAAAGCCATTTCACAGAAAAAGTTTTATATTCTCCTTCAATTTATTGACAAGGTCCCTTTGCTTAATGTGAATCTGGTATTACATGATGCCCCATTTCTATCAGTAATTCGTTATGTGCAATATATAACTTTGTAGTGCACAGTGTTGAGTAAAAATTTTATTGAAGATTCTTTTTATGATGAATTAAGTGTTGATGAATGAAGTGGAGGAATTATCATGGGCCTGGAGCACACCTACTGTACAAAGCCAGGGACACCTGTACTCTACAAGTATGAATCATCCAGAAGCATGGTTAGTTTGGTCTGCTTTTGTAATGTTATTTATCACTCATTTTCCGTAAGAAAGCAATTCCCTTACTAACTGCCTCCTCCACGGCTGAGAACTTGGGTTTAGCATTATAATGCCTGCCCCTATGGCTTGTAGGTCCATAGTACTCATACGTAGATGGAGGTGCAAATTCACTCTGTCTCTCTTCACTGTGATGGTCTGTCCTGTTGTCATCTTGGGTAGTGTTTACAGGATTTGAATCTTGTGGTTGATCATAGTTTAACCAGTTTTCAGGTTGTGAATCAAGAGACTTGGAGGAATAGTCATGGGATGTATTGAATGAGGGGCGAAATCCGAATGACTTTTGCTGTCCGCCTTTAATTTTTTTATTGGAGCTATAGGAAGATGGTGGAGCAAATTCATTATTTCTCTGATTTCTTTGACGATCGACCCATTCTTCTTGTGTCAGAGTTGTTGATACCCCTTCCTTTCCTACATCCCATTCTCTTACAGGTTTCTTGTCTTCGGATTTTTCTTCTGGCATTGCCAATGGGGGTGGTGGTGGAGGATCAATCAAATTATTGTCTTCATCATCTGAGACAGGTGGTGTCTTCAGTGTATCATCTGTAAATTGTGAAAAAATACATGAAAATGACAGCATTTTTAAAATAACATAAATGTATGTAAAACACACAAATAACTAGCACATAGGAAAAAGAAACTCATGACGATGTTTCGATCCAACTTGGACCATTAACCCCTTAACCCTTTCAGGGTCGCGAGGCCCTCTCCCAAACTCTTTTTCAGGGTCGCAATTTTTTCGGAAAAAAAAACAATTATTTTTTCTTATGAAATGATAGAGAATCCTTTTCCGATCATAACGACACCAAAAGTATGAAAGTTGATGAAAAACTAACGGAATTATGCTCTTGCAAAGTTAGCAGTATCGACAATGTTTACTCATCGGCGATTTCGCCCACTTTGAGCCCTATTTTCAGCCAATTCTAATGTTTCAGTCTATCGAAATTTTAGCTATATCGCTAGAATTCCATTTGTTCTATCAATTGAGTACAAGAAACTGCCAATTTACCGATTTGAACTACCCAATAAAGTGGTCCGAAATTGGCAATTTGGCCAATTTCATACAAATTTCAAAAGGTGTCAATTTCAAAATAGGGTCCAGAATAAATGAGACAGACATTTTTGGCACTAAAATAACATTTTATCTGTTCATTAGTCACGTCTCCAGGCTCCTCTTACATTACTTTCAATTTTGAATTTTTATTCTCAAAAAATAGAAGATTTTCTGTTATGTATACTATTGCATCATTGTAAAAACGGTATAAATAATATCAGCACACTTGTGTAAGAATATTAGACTCACCAGTTGGCATGATTTGTTTACTCTTGAACATCAGCAAAAATCGAACATTTTCACTACTTTGTGCTCAGTTTCAAGGTACTTGTCATCGTAAAACCAATCAAAATTATCTCTATTTCTGTAATATATCTTCCATTCTATCAAATGAGACAAAGAAAACGAGAATACAACCATAAATACCATACAAAAATAGACTACAAAATCGCTGTTTTAAACCAAAAACACGGTCAGTTTTTTTTCCTCATTACACTGTGTGGTGCAGGATTTTTTTTATACTGCGCACACTGACCGCACAGACCTATTCTCTCACATCTAGAACTACCAGCCTGTTTCCACTTGATTTGAGGGCGCTAAAATTTAGGCGTACTAGTACGTCAAAAACCCTGGTGTGTAAGCCATACTAGTACGGCCAAAACCCTGAGACCCTGAGACCACGAAAAAGAGAATACAACCATAAATACTATACGAAAATACACCTCAAAGTCGGTGTTTTAATCCAAAAACATGGTCAGAGTTTTTTTTTTCTCATTATGCACTGCGTGCTGCAGGATTTTTTTATACAGCACACACTGACTACACAGACTCATTCTCTCATATGTGGGCCTACCAGTTTTCTTCCGCTTGATTTGAAGCAGCTAGAATTTTTGAGTACATATACATCCGAAACACTGGCTCATAAGACGTATATATATGACCGAAACAGTCAAAGGGTTAAAGCTATCCAAGGTCCAATAACAAGCTACCTTTTCTAGACATCCTCATTCACAAAGTAGATAACAATCTAAGATTTCAAGTTTACTGGAAACCTAGAAATAAAAATGATCGCACACACTTCTTCAGCATTAATCGCTGTTTCTAACACATTTAAACAAAACAAAGGCAGCTTCATCATCTCTGAAGTCTTAGCGAGAATCCTCCTGAAAGCAGTAAACCCTGCCATCATATAATTGCTGCTACATAAAGGACATCCCCAGTTTGGGCCAACAGGCCTGCTGCAGTGTTCCTCCTTTCTTCATCTGCCCAAACTATTTTTTATGCTACCCAAGCCATAGCTTTTGTAACCTTTCCTGTTAGTGGGTTGAATTTGTAAAGGACTTGCCTAGTATGGGCCAACAGGCCTACTGCAGTGTTCCTCCTTTCTTATGTTCTCATGTACCAGCTGACTTTTCCACCACATGGGTAGTTTCAAATTTAGGTTGGATAAATACACGAGTGAGAGGGTTGGATTTGAGTGGGACTTGCACGTGAGTAAATAGAATTATCAAAGCTTATTGCTTGGGTAGCGTTTATTCTGTCAGTGGGTTGGATTTGTGAAAGACCTGCCTAGTATGGGCCAACAGGCCTAATAAAGTGTTCCTCCTTTCTTATGTATATTCTTATGTTCTTATAAGAAACGTTATCAATAAAGGATCACATTATACTGCTGCATCTGACCTTGCATCTGGCAGCCCTGCTGCCAGACTCACGGTCATAAGTCAAGTGGTCGTATGTCACGCAGGTCGTAAGTCGGATGGTGAGTGTATAAATAGTATGTATATATTAGAACATAAGAACATAAGAAAGGAGGAACACTGCAGCAGGCCTGTTGGCCCATACTAGGCAGGTCCTTCACAATCCATCCCACTAACAGAATAATTGCCCAACCTAATTTTCAATTCTACCCAAGAAATAAGCTTTGCAGATTCTATTAATTCAAGTGCGAGTCCCACTTAAATCCAACCCCTCTCACTCATGTATTTATCCAACCTAAATTTGAAACTACTACAATAGTATGTGACTAAGGTAGGTAAAAATGTTCACCTGTCACTGTGTGTGTGACTATTTGAGTACTATTTCAGTACCTAATATTAGTGTCAGAACAAAAATTGGCTATGAAATCACAAGAACTACTATAAATTGCAAGTGGCAGGACTCCATGTTGCCGTCAGGTGAGCATCCAGCATCAAACTCGCGGTCTTATATCTTGGTAAGTACTGGTCCTAAAATTTTTTTTGGCCTTATTACACACAGAAAATTGCCCTCTTTAATTTAATTTTTTTTTTTTTTTCAAAATACAGTAGACCGTCATTTAGCACGAGATTATGTTGCTCGTTATGGGAATTGTTTCGATTGAAGAATTGCGGCACATTATTATCTAACACGACGTAAAAATGATATTACATGGTTCGCGGGAGGGTAAAAAAAAATTGAGCCCGCAACTCCTTCACAAACCATCCCACTAACAGAATATTTGCCCAACCAAATTTTCAATGCTCCCCAAGCAATAAGCTTTGATAATACTATTCACTCATGCGCAAGTCCCACTCAAATAAAATCGTGTGTGTGGGGAAGTACCCTGGCTGGTGTGTGGGGAAGTACCCTGGCTGGTGTGTGGGGAAGTACCCTGGCTGGTGTGTGGGGAAGTACCCTGGCTGGTGTGTGGGGAAGTACCCTGGCTGGTGTGTGGGGAAGTACCCTGGCTGGTGTGTGGGGAAGTACCCTGGCTGGTGTGTGGGGAAGTACCCTGGCTGGTGTGTGGGGAAGTACCCTGGCTGGTGTGTGGGGAAGTACCCTGGCTGGTGTGTGGGAAGTACCCTGGCTGGTGTGTGGGGAAGTACCCTGGCTGGTGTGTGGGGAAGTACCCTGGCTGGTGTGTGGGGAAGTACCCTGGCTGGTGTGTGGGGAAGTACCCTGGCTTTGTTTACGGGCTGACGCTGGGCCCACAATCCAACCTTCATTATCTATGTCATATTTTTATTAATTTGGGCGTCTTTATCATGCTGCTACGTTATTTATGTCATACCTAATATTATTCTGGAATAAATATGATAGGTAGATAACTTATTGATAGTAATAATAAGTACAGTGGACCCCCGGAAATCGGCCACCTCCCACCTCGAACAATTATGTAAGTGTATTTTTGTAAGTGCCTTTGTAAGTGTATTTTTGGGGATCTGAAACGACTAATTTAATTTACATTTGTCCTTATGGGAATAAATTTGTTCGGTAATGCCACTCAAACAACATTCTGGAACGAATTATGGCCGATTTCCAGGGGTCCACTGTATTATACAATATTTTAGTGCGGTGAGCTCACACCTCCACACGCCATGGTGGTCCGTGAGTAACTGAGCTGAGAGAGACTGCTAGCCCATCTCCGTCTCCCTCATAGCCCCGCCTACCCTTTAATACCTCTACGTATATAATATCAGTTTTTATTAATTTATGCATCTTTATCATGCTTCTACATTATTATTTTTTTTTTTTTTATTAACACATCGGCCGATTCCCACCAAGGCAGGGTGGCCCGAAAAAGAAAAACTTTCATCATCATTCACTCCATCACTGTCTTGCCAGAAGGGTGCTTTACACTACAGTTATAAAACTGCAACATTAACACCCCTCCTTCAGAGTGCCGGCACTGTACTTCCCATCTCCAGAACTCAAGTCCGGCCTGCCGGTTTCCCTGAATCCCTTCATAAATGTTACTTTGCTCACACTCCAACAGCACGTCAAGTATTAAAAACCATATGCCTCCATTCACTCCTATCAAATACGCTCGCACATGCTTGCTGGAAGTCCAAGCCCTCGCACACAAAACTTCCTTTACCCCCTCCCTCCAACCTTTCCTAGGCCGACCCCTACCCCGCCTTCCCTCCACTACAGATTTATACACTCTCGAAGTCACTCTGTCTCGTTCCATTCGCTCTACATGTCCAAACCACCTCAACAACC